>JAIQCU010000185.1:0-75075 GCA_022114935.1 Leptestheria dahalacensis | reverse complement strand
CCGCCTGGCTATATGACTAGTCTCAGCAGAGGAACGGCCACTCCGATGTTCCCTCTGGTCGCTGGTTACGACCCAAACTATGCGATGGCCACCCTTTCCCATGGGTACGTGCTGCATTACTCTATAACATACCTGAATGTCGGATTCTAACTACATTATAGTGATTCTTACATTAGTTGAATTCTTGAATTAGTAACTATTACAAAACGTACAATTGCAGAAAAATGAAGAAGCAACGACATGTACCGCCGCCGCCCAACCGACCTCCTCCGAGCGACCAGAGCGACCGTGTCTCCGATTACAACGAAGCCAATTTTGAAAACCCACGTTCGAAAAATAAGACTTCGTACACAGTAATTACAAATAATCCAGACAATGTTGAGAAACTCGCTCAATTGCTTACTTCTCTTGCAGGAATCTGAAAACATATATTACGAAGCCGAGTCTCCAGAAGTCAGGACGAAAGGTCAATCGAGGAAAGGTCCATTCGGCAATTAACAATTTCGTGCGATTCTGCGATGTATAAAAAAGACGAAACTTGTATTACGAAGAATTAAGCGTTGATGAAGAACGCGTGTATAGTCTACTATATCATCTATCAACTGCTTCATATCCCAGTAATCTTGTGCTACACAGTGTTAGTGAACTCTTTAACTTATTACGATGACTTGCCCGCTATTTATCAAAATGCCACTGTCGGCAAACAAAGTGTAGCGTGTAATGAACAAATTGACATTTAATACAGATTGTACATTAACATATCCAGTTCCCTGATCTTAACTGAAAGAGCTAGATTAGCAAGGATGTCGGTAGCTGAGGGGCTTGTATGCATTTTGAAGTGTCCGCCATCTTGACGGGCCTGCCGACCAGCCAATGCCAATGAAAAGACCGCGTTCTTCTGGTTTAGCTACATGTCTATTACAACAAATTGTCTGTAAGACTTAATCTAGTGAGTATAAGCCTTGTGGAAAAGTCACGTGACGTGACGTCATAATGCCCAAGCCTTACAGTAAACTTTAACGAACAATCAACTACACAGTGATTGGTTGAACAGATGGCAAAAGAACCACAATTATTTGAGAGTTGACGCCACCGTCGTAACCGTCTGCTTCACCTGTACCGTTCCCAAGAAACAGCTATATAGCTTGTTACATCACATTGCTTGCTATTCTATTCTCCAGGACGTGAAGGACACTCGATTTGTCAATCACTACTTACCCACTTGTTTTTACAATATTCCAAGCTAAAATGTGACGGTTCGGATATTCACTCATTCAGTCCGAATCGACTTGTGTTCAATTTCAGTCGAAATATCAGACTTCGTAACCCATCGCATTAAGTTGCCTAAAATCTTCCACGGCTTTTTGCAAAATCAGCTGAACATTTCCACTCGGTCTATCAACATTACCAGGGAAGAAACGTCAGTACACGTAGCGATAAGCGCGCTTCGCAGGAATACCAAAGCATATGGAACCCCTGGAGAGAAATTAAGTCCCAATTTCGGGGTTATACACATTAACGAAAATGGTGGTGATTCATCACGTCAAGTTAACCGAATCCTCTCGAGTATAATTGGGGCCTTTCCTCTTACGCGGTTAAAGCCATATACTCTCTTCTCAATCAATTCCTACTTCTCCATGACGGTGGAACCTGACATCTACACCATCGATACAAGATTTGGTCAACCATGGTTTCAGTGCTATTGGAGACTGCTGAATGGAGACGTACAATCACAGCGGAGTATTTGCTGACGTGTATTACCTGCGTAAAATCGAATCAGCAGAGAAGGGAAAAGTGATTTGACAAGTTTGTTGGAAACATACAAAGCTCGAAAGAAAGGTGACCTTTGAAGGTGAACAGCAAGATTAGTAAAGCCGCGAGCGTAGACCGCGGTATCTGAGACCTTCACATGCTGTCAGGTCCGATTTGCAGAGCTGACATCGGCAGCTGAGAGCTTCCGTGGCCATGTACAGCTCGGTTCCCGGTTCCACGTCAGGATCGCAGTTTCGCAACAGCACGGGCAGTACACGTACTTCGTCGTGCTGGCACACCGGATGGTAGGATTTCTTGAAAGGGAATCGCCAGTCACCTATCTGGATATGAAAACCAACATCCTAAGTATAACGCATCCTTTTAGCATTCAGAAAGCTAATTGTAGTAAGATTATCTCTTGAGGAATATTGCGTTTCTATAAATAGCAAGTCGCTATACCGCACCGGGCTAATAAGCTATGGGTTGGGCACGTTAGACGTCAAGAATGAAAGCTTTGACTGCTTGACGTAATTACGATAATTACTACTACCCACACGTTCAAGGAACACAGCAAGGTCCATTCCATTTCTTCTACAACTCGTACTTTTCAGTCTGTTCAGATCTATCTATCTATCTATCTATCTATCTATCTATCTATCTATCTATCTATCTATCTATCTATCTGTCACCACTTGTATACTACCACTTGTATATTAGGTCATGAACTCGAACAGTTCATTGGCGGTCAACAGCGGAAACAGTTCTTGCTGGGCAAAACTGGATCGCTGATTGCTCCCACACTTTCAAATATATAGCAGCCAAAAAAATACCCTGTGTAAAACTAGTGTTACTTGATACACACGTGCAGTTTTGCTCAAATCGGCTCATTAGTTTTGCCGTAAAAAAATTCTAAAGTTGATAGATTACCATAACTTCCCCACTGTTTTAAACCTCGTTAAGAGTGTGTGTCAACATAAGGATTTTCGAGTTATATGGAGAGAAATGGACCTACCTCATTAGAATCGCATCTTCCCCAGCAGGACATGACTCTGACGAGATCCCAACAGGAGCGGCCTGTTGAATCCTGCTGTACTACCTTGTAGCTGTAGAAGCGACGGAAGCATGACAGCTTTACGTCCAACTCGCCACCCAACGAAGCTGCGGAGATCTGGTCAGCGTCTAGAACGGCCATTGCTCTCGAGTCTTGCGTAAGAAAGCACACCCAAAGTATAGCTCCGGTTACCGTGAAACGTACGATCCAAATCATCGTAGACAGCCAATCTGTTTCCTAGGAGATACAATTGTCAGACTAATAAGCTTCTACGATGAAACTAATTGGATATGGTTTTCTGAAACCTTTAGTTCAGTTCAAGTGGCACGCTTCGAATCGGAATTCGCAAGCTGACCAAAGTTTACTCCAGCGATTTCTACTCGTCAGTCGATGTTTCAGTCGACTTTGAATCGTCTCAGCTGCAAGACGGAATACCTTGTGTAACTTTGGTGCACGAAACGTAAAGATAGTTAGATACTAAACGTACTTTTGCAAGGTTAACCAGATAATAGCGTAGAATCTGCAGATACTGAAATGCGTGTAAGTTTCAATGAGTACCTGTGCGGCTTTATTCTTCAGTGCGGTACCGAGCCAGTACTGTGGTGAACTACTTTCCTGCCTCTATCTCGATACACTCAACACCCCATTCATACAGAAACGGTAGGGCGAATGCAACCCGTAAAATCTGTTGCGCAACTACCTCGAGAAAACGCTTGCGCACATAACTGCTCTAGGAAGGCTAACACCAACCTGTTCCTCTCTTCAACAGATTTTATAAAAAAATCTGTACAAGTTAACGTGTATGAAATAACGTAGAAATAATTTATTAATTTACCTAAGTTAATTTCGTACTAATTTACCAAACTAACTTTAACTTTACACTCTAGTAAGAAGACAAATGAACGGTACCTTTCGCCAGATCAATTCATCTTTTCAGTATAGCAACACAGTTGTATTTCAGTTGCAGATTCACTTGTTTATTTGAATCACGTCAAATAAAAATACATTCGCGAAGCCCGGAAAGAAGGAAACTGAAAATTGCCCGTCGCATAACGATAGATATAAACGTCGTTATAAGAATAATAATAATTTCATTTTGAATTAACATTTAGATCGAAAGGAAAGTTGCAGAATGTCGACTTCAATGCTTTTTGGCCTGTGGAGGCGAATAGGCGACTTTGGTATGCGATCTATATTGGGGATCGTGCAGGCCGTGCACCTCTTTCCAGCACGAGCGACAGTAGAGATCGCCCCCGCAGCCCAGACAGCGAAACACGGCATCGCCGTTGCACAGCTGACACCAAGGCAACTCGTCGTCACTTGATCCGCTAGCCTCTGCATCTTCCAAAATATTATCATCCACGGCCTGTGGGGCAACAAAAGAACACCTCAACCCATAAAGGACAACTAAAGGCGACTTGCTGTAACTGATACCTTTTGTATTATCTTGGCTGCGGCCATTTCCTCGCTGTCCTCATCTTCATCGTCATCCGGACTGCTCAAATTCTCCTTTGCTTTGGCTTTTTCTCCTTCACGAATCCGCAGCTGGTCCAACCTAACACGTAAGAGTTTACTGATTAGCAACTCAGTGTTGAAAATATGAATCTTTCCCCTATCAAGGAAAGATCGAATTCTACAGACTAGTTATATCAACGACTTGACTCGACTGGACTCGACTTGTACCTGAATCGAGTCGTGTCGAAAGTCTCGGTCTTCAAGTCGAGTCGGGTTGAATCAAAGCCCATGATACGCAGAGCCAACGTCGAGTCGGGTCGAGTCAACAAGTCGATGAGCCGAGTCAAATCTCAAGTCGAGTTAGTCGACTTGCAAAATCAAAAATCGACTCCCAAGTCGACTCGACCAGAAAGTCGACTCGACCAGAAAGTCGACTCGACTCGAAAGTCGTCTCTAAGTCGACTCGACTCGACTCAAAGCCGATTCCAAGTCGACTTGACTCAAAAGTCGTTCCAAGTCGACTCGACTTAAGTCGATTCCAAGTCGACTCGAATCAAAAGTCGACTACAACTCGAATCACTTGACATCCCTGCTATACACCAACTGGTAAACGGTATAATTACATTTAAAAATTTTAAAAATGAATATTATTTTAATTAGTGACATGCGCCGCTCTACTTTCTACTTTCAACGGAAGTTCCATGTCGAGACCTGAAATTTCAAAAGGTAAGGAAGAAATGAACCGAAGCGATCGGAGTTACGCTAATTAGTTCCAGTGCGTTCAGCTGGGTGAAACTGAATATCGGTAGTTAAAGACGTACCGCTATAAATTGAACATTTCAAACTACTATCTGTATTTAAGTAGATTAACTAGCTAGCAGTACATGTTATCTATGCTTATCTGATAATGATGTTTTACTGAATTAAAAGCTACAAATATTTAGTTTCTCAAGAATTTTCTTCGATTATAATCATACTGAATGACTTTGCACTTTAAAATAAACTCCGCTTAATTATAGAATTCACCACAGATGAACGACGCACTGATGAATTTAACGTGTTCCGTTACAACAATCTGTTTTCTCGCTTTGTTTGTTCAGTTGGAGTTGTCGGTTAATTTACCTTTGACGGATCTCCTTGTCCATGTGTAAATCCTTAAGCGCCTTTTCCGCATCTGCCCTTGCTTCGATTGAGGCTTGAGCCAACAGCTTGTCGGGATCGTCAGATGCACCGTTATCCTAAATACGATGATATGATTATGTAAATATAATTATAATTAAATATGTAATGATGATACTTAAAATAATAACTATAGAACTTAAAATGCATAAGTTAATTTGGTCAACTGAAGTTGATAAAAGCACAGCGGATGAAATACAGCAAATGTTCGGAGTCTCAGTACTTCAGTAGCTCATTGACGACATTAGCAATTAGTAAATCAGACAAACAAGTTAATTAATTAACTTACTTAACTGCATTCAGTTAAAAGTTACTATATACAGACTTTACTTTGGATAGATTCTCTCCTCCAACATCTATCATGACTTCTTCGTTTGTCTGATCCATCAGTGCGGTCACAGGATCCACCCCTGGACGCTGCTTAGGTTGAATCGGTAGCGCGGGCCGGCTGAACACGTCAGGATTCATTCCTTTCAGTCTAGCCAAACGGTGTTCAATCTCTTCCTGGCTCGGGACAGAACGAATGGCTTTCATCTCGGCCCTCAGTTTTTCCAAGCGATCTACTATAGCCTGGTCCTCTGCCGACAAGCCACGCTTCAATCTGCCGAGACGAGAGGTGTCCGTGTAGACTGTTATGGGCGGTTTGCTCGGATCTTCAAGCTGCTCTAGTTTTCTTTACATCAAGAAATTATAAATCAGATATCTACGAATTGGGATTTAGTTCTATCTACTCTTGCACGCTAGAAGCAGATTTCAATCTTAGTAACTATCCGTATGAAATAAAAAGCGTTTTTACTTTTCCAAAATGACAGGAGGTTCTGACGCATACTGCTTCGTTCTGGACAGCTTCTCATTGCACATTTTGCAGACGCTGACGACACAGCCTCCTGCTTTCGGCAGCGAGACCTGGTGGTCGAGGCATTTTGAGCAAAAGGAGAAACCGCAACTCGGGCAGCCTTTCTGGAATACACAGAAATGAGTCTATTATTCTTACTTTGCCTACGTATCTAAATGGCTTCAAATCGTATGAGGAATTCTGATCATCTCAAGTGCTTAGTGTTCATTCAACTTTATAACGTAGCTGTCAAAGCTCGCATTTTGCGGATGGCCTGTCCTGGTATCCGCGCCGATTCCGCGCCTTCATACCTGAAGCACCAGAGCAGACAGAAAACTGAAGAAGAATTATTTTAAAAATTCTTGTGACTTTTCCCAACATTCTTCATCGGTAAGGTATAAACAATCTAATCTAACTTTAATTTTTATTTTTTACTACGACACGGCCTGAAAATCAACTGAAAATGACACTGTCAACACCTACGACATCTTTTACCTCCTTGCGAAAAAGACCGAACGACGATGCGCAGCCAACGCAGGACGACATTTTTCAAGTTAAATGAGTCAGAATATTGAACGACACACCAAAATACCAACACAAGGGTACTTGATAATCTGCATCCGGCACTGCAACTACTAATAGCGCATGGCCGTTCAGCTATATCCCTATTCCCAATCCAATATATATAGCTATTTTCTAATTAATTTAACCAGAAAGGAAAAGCCATATTCGGTTATGTGTATTCAATGTTATAACATAAGGTTAAAGTTGACGAGACTTAAATCACCTTAAAGAAGCGCCATGGCATCCAAGTCATAATTAAACGTCTATTGTTCGTATAAACTCAAATACATATTTTTAAATAGTACTTATGAATCCTAAGGCTATTTGACAGTGAAATCAATTATAATTTTAACTTCAATAAGCCAGTTCTTCTATAGCAAAAAGCTGTGCACAAATTAGAGCTTTAGCACACATATTAGGACTATTTTACGTTTAAGACCCAATTAGCCATTCTTTACATAGTATATTAGCTGCGTCAACTCATTTCGAGAGACTATCCCCCGGACGCATATTATCAGATCCCAACCGGCCCCAGAACCCCCAATTTTACCTGTCTATATCTATCGATCTATCTATCATTATCTATCTATCTATCTATGGATCTATCTATTTATCTATCCATCTACCTATCTATCTATCTATCTATATCTATATATCTATCCATACCTACCCATCTGTCTAACTATTCATCCATCTAATATGCCTGTACCTATACCAGTTGGGTTCTGGGGCCGGTTGGTATTTGAAAATATGCCCCCCGGACTTGTTACCGATAAACAGGAACGAATAAAAGATCGACAACAGCTTTCGACCAATGCCTTTACTAATGTCTTATCTGAACCGGAGCAAATCTAACAGTTATTACTATAAAAAAACAAACAAACAGGACAAACACATGGAGAACATTGAATTGCAAAGTAACAGATTCAGGAGTAATGGTTTAGTCTCCTCGCTCTCTGTGATTCTGGGTCTTTTGCAACGAAAACAGACGCCGACTAGTTCAACGACGACGGATCCACAGGCAAGTCAACTGTTCCCGTCGCCTCCACGACATCTCCTTCAGCAACCTGGGGTTTCCTCTGACGTAGGCTAGCTTCACCTGGTTCCTTCACATGATCGCCGGTCGAATCCTCAGGCGTGTCAATTTCTGTTTTTATTTTTTGAGGGAAAAAAAACAAACATAAATTCAGTATTAAAAACTGTAATGGCGTTACTTTGCTTATACTTTAAGAATGAGTGAACTTGGTATGAAATTAAATAAGTAGAAATATGTAAAACAGTATATAAATAATAACTTATGGGATAAATAAATAACTAAAAACAAGTAGTTGTGATAGTTAATATTTAAAAGATTAGTTCAATTATTCAGTTATACTATTAAGATAATTAGTGTCAACACGCAGCCCATGTGCTGGGGGGGAAGGGTACCTGTCACTGTGTAAGTCCTCTTACGTCCATTTTTCTTCAATGACCAGAGGTATTTGTTTAACCGGGTGAAGCGATTCTTGAGATGCACCTTCTCCTTCAGTTTCTGCGGGATGACGACGCTCGTCGTGACCGTATTGCCCACGAAGAGAGTGAAGAAGAGCATGGCCAAGATAGGAATCTGCCATTCGCTTTGCGGATGCCAGCACAGTTGAAAGAGAACCCAAGCGTTGTAGAGTTGAAAGAAGTAACCCAGGTACAAAAAGGGCAGCAGAAAGCTAAGTCCTCGCCACATCCAAGAATGAAACCCTTCAATGGTGATGTCCATATTGTGCCTTTCGCCCAGGGCTTTGAGTCGGTAGAGACAACCTTGTTGATAACGGAACTGCAAGTACTGAACGAAACCTGCGGGGACATGACACCTCGGGTTAGTCACGACGTGTATCGCTCTCGCTTATTTTGCTCCATTAAATTTAATTCTTATTAATTAATAATTATTATTATACTATTTTAATCATTACAAATACTGTCATACTTATGTAAGTGTAAAACCACATCAGCTGCGTGCGGAACAGGTGATACGTAGCCGCATCAGGCCACGTTAGAAGCACTCCTCCCAAAACGGTTGTGATAAAATGATGGGCGCGCCACCAGCCCTTGATCTTCGAGCCGTTCACTCGTAAAATGGACTCGCGGATGGTCAGCGTGCAGTAGTACCAGACGGTTAAGAACATGAATGCCAAGTCCAGTACGCGGTTCTTTGACAGCAGATTTATTACGGACAGAACCATGGCGATCACGCTGAGTGCCAGTTTGAACTTCTCGTACTCGTCCTTGTACTTGAACCTAGAACATCCGCAAGTGTCACGTACGGGTGACATTTTAGTAGATATTGGCCTACTTACTTATCGGCTTTGTTCAAAAAAGACACATTCACGGAACCCAGTATGAGCTTCAGATAAAACCCGCTTTTCTTGGGTAGGATTTCTTCCATTTCGGATAGCTGGGCTTGCCGTGTCATGACGTCCTGCTGAAGGCACTGGTACTGGGTGTTCTCCTCCTCAGTTTCTGGTTTCAACCTGACGGCATCATAAACAGTCGTTCTTCGAACCAAGTAACAAGAACCATGTTTAAATACCTTTTAATCGTTTGTTTTATGGAACTCAGCCGGTATTTCTGATGTGCCAGTTCTTTTATGCATTTCGATTGCAAGTTGGAGAGCTCTTCTAATTTAGCCACGTAATCTCTGTGGGTAACCTGCAGACATAAACAAACAAGAGGGTGTGATACTGCATCAAACATAAACAGGAAAGATATCGAAGTTTCAGACCTCGAAGGCTTTGTACTCTTCGGTCAGGTCGATCCAATCCTGAATGCAGCTGTCCAAATCACTTGATGTTATATCCATGTGGACAGTTTGATTGCGCCAACACCTGTGATGACAAACATTAGAAAAAGATACAAACAGTTTCATTCACTTCTGACAAACAGATTGACACCAAGGCTGTCGTGCAGTTACCGGGGCACCACTTGACAGATAAAATAAATTACTTTAATTCAGAATCCGTTTGATACCTTCTCAGTTGAAAAGCACCTGAAGCGCAAAAGTGAAAACACAGATGACAGACCTTATCATCAACTGATGGGGATGGAGACACGTGTAATATCTCTGTCCAAGTATGTGCGAAGTGCCAAGAAACGTCAAAGAACGACTGGTTTCAATAAGTCAAGATGTACACCACTGCGCTTCAGCAGCCGAACATGTTAGTCTAGTGCTTCCACTCTTCAACTTCCGTTTCCCTAAACCGACACATTAACGGTTCTGATTGCTTGTACGGAAACGTAGCACGAACCACTGAAATAAGACATTGCGGATTTCTAATATCTACCTATCCAGTTTGATAGAATTCAACAGGAATTAATTTGGATAGGAGTACAGTAAGAATAATAAAACAATTTGAATTTAAATCATATTAACAACAATTATTATTTTATTAACCCAAACTGAGGTTTTTCAATACCTTTTTTTCGCGAATCACGGTTAAAAAAGGCGAAGTTCGGTGGGAAAGCCTATATCGATTTTACCGCCGTCCAGATATTTATGTAACAAGTAACATCGATATGTATTTAGTCGATGTGTAATAATCTAGGTCGTCCAAACTTTAACTTAAACATTAATAGTCATGGCTATTATTAATGCTATTTGAATATGTGTATACGTGTTACTTCGCCAAAATATTGTTTAAAAATTAATTGATGTTTACTCTCTAACAATATTTCTATGCTATTTTTTTCTCATTTGTTCTGAATTTGAACCGACTGCGAAAAACCTTCCTACAGCTGGGATCAGCTGATCTCTGTTTTTAGTTGCATCTGTTGTTTACCATCGTTGCACACAAGTGGTGTGGTAGGCTCATGCTTATTTGTTAAGCTGTTGCGATCAACTGAAAGATACATTTGTTGAACACAAGTAAGCAGTCTTATGTACAACTTATTATATTTAGTTTGTAAACGAAGGGTGTTGCGTATCGTGTTTATTGCATCTCATTTAAACAGAATCTGTTTGTTATGATAACCCTTATCGCGCAATAAAGCCATATGATTGATATGAATCCTTACTTCAGCAAAGGATAGGATTATGTATAGAGATATCAACACAGAAATACTGTCCTTTTGAAAGAATAATTTGGTATCAACCAAGCATTTCACGTTCCTAGTCGATTTACTCGCCGTAAATAGTGAAAGGGCTTTTTGCTAACTTTTGAATGTGGTTCTAGATAATGGCAATGGGGACAGTTGACGCCTCGAAGTTCAACGCACTGCTGGGCTCTGCGCTCATCTTTGCCTTGTTAGCCATGTACATGGGAAGTCTTCATATAAATCAGCTTGCAAGGGACAAATACGTGTATAAAGGTAAATTGGAACCTGGACCATCATTAATTCATCGTCAAATTGATCAATTTCTTTCTTTTTTTTAACAGGTACCCATTCCAGAACGAAACGAGCTGCTACTGAATACACCCAGACAGGGTTGCGACAGAGGACAAAAGTCCACACTAAAGTTATCGATGCCAAGCTCGATCGGTTGTACAAAGATGAAAGCAACTCGACCATTGAATATATCTACCAATACGATTACTTCCAAAAGGTAAATGAAATTTATTGCGGCAATATAATTATCAAAGCGTCTTTATAATCGCTCCACGTTTCAGCCAAACCAGACAGTTATGGTCCATGTCGATGCAGGAAACGCTTCGAGATCTCATCCGGTGCTGTTTGTCATCCGTCAGCAGAGGGGTGTTCTCTCGTGGCAGCTTCCACTGCTGCTCGATACAGTGAGCGGCATGTACGTTTCCGTTTTGGCATGTTCGTCTGCTGCGCAAAAACGTTAACATTTTACTATCATTTCAGACAAGAATATACAGGCACGAGTCGCACCCTGTGTCCCGAGGAGATCCTTGACGCGGATCAGGGTAACACGGACAAGAATGGCACGGAACAGATTTTTTTCCTCGGAGTCTCAACTTCCGATCCCGCCAACGTTTCGGTGAACGTCTTCGTCAGCAGCGTTCCAAACTTTCAAGTTGGGTAAGTTTCTGCTGTGTAATGCTAGCGGGCAAAAACCTAGACAATAATAAATCCTCGTATGTTCAGCCTGGATGATGATAGAACTATCTTCGTCTCTGCCGCGGAGCCCAAGTATTTCCAGTTCCAGTTTCCGCCAGGTGTTTCGAACGTTCTTCTGACCGTCACCTCCCCCGACGAGATATGCATGTCTGTATCCATCCAGAACATAACTGTATGATTTAACTAACTATCAGACTTAAGCCCGTGTTAAAAACTTGTATGCTATTGCAGTGCCCCGTGTTTGACATGGAGCGGGAATTCAAGTACGATGGTATTTGGCAGACGATGATGAATAAAACTGGCATGACGGTCAATGTAAGTAGATCAATATGTTGACACTGCAGTCTGATATTGTTCCTTCGCTGTTTACCAAAATGGCTTTTTCTCTGTAGCGTGACCATTTTCCCCATGGATTTTACGTCATCTTTATAGCGAAAGCGGATGATTACGAGTGTACAGGCAAAAGATTGTTACCTCCTGCGACCAGGATTAAGACGGTTCACTTCAATCTCAAGGAAAAGGTACATTGATCACAAATAAGAAAAGCAACCGTAGCTTTTAATCATTCCTGACTAAAACTTGCAGGTTAGCTACGTGAACTTCATGGCCTCCGTGATAGGACTTTTGGGAATTTTCGCTTTATTCTACATTTTCGCCTTCTTCACTTTCTGTTTCCCGTGCACAGGGTATTACAATGAAGGTCCAATTTTCAATGGAAAGAAACAACATTGTATTCGTTTTTTCGCGTTTATAAACAGGGATGGTATCGCGGAACTTGAACCAAGTCTGTTGGAGGCTCAAGATCATCAGAGGACGCGCTCGCGGGGATATGGATCCATTGGCAATCGTATGATTTACACACAACTTTCCAAGTTTTATTTAATTCTAATTGAATTCCTCGTTTTATGTGTTGTAGCTGTCGACGTCGCCGCCACGATGCCGCCCCAAGTTCACAGCGATAGCTTGCAAAGAGCTCAGTCCGACTCTTCACTGGATATGTCAGATATCGATTTACTTCCCGATGCCTTTGTTGACAAGGATGTGGTCAGGTACATCTCTGTCGATTGCTCCATTTAAATATTTACGGTTCATTTTACTGTTATTTGCTGTTGTGTTTGCGAAGGACCAAAACCTTTCTATTTGTACCGGATCTGTCGCGGAAAGGACCGAAATTCCACAGCAAAAAGTCGCATCTCTATATGTGGAACCTTTTGATTGTTGCCATATTCTACGCGTTGCCCGTCGTTCAGCTAGTTGTCATTTACCAGAAAGTAAAAGGCAAACCTTTTTACTGTTTTTAGCTCAGAGTAAACACGTTTCAATCCTGTCCGTAGGTTCTGAATGATACCGGCAATCAGGATCTGTGTTATTACAACTTTCTCTGCGCCCATCCCCTCGGCGAGCTGACCGATTTCAACCACGTCTACTCCAACCTGGGCTACGTTCTTTTAGGTCTTCTCTTTATCGTCAACACGGCGAGGAGAGATGTGCTGCACAGACTGGCACGTCAGAAACGCAGCAGACTTGAGAAAGTATGAATTTCAACAATGACACGGAGCGTCTATGCACGAGATGTTAAACCTGTTGTTTTGCTTTCACAGTATTATGGGATACCCCAGCATTACGGATTGTTCTACGCCATGGGCACTGCATTGATGGTGGAAGGCGTACTAAGCGCGTGCTATCATATTTGCCCCACTCATGCGAATTACCAGTTTGGTATGAACAAGCTCAATCTCTACCAAAAGCAATTGATGTTAAACTTTATTCGTTTTTCTGGCTATTCGAAGATACTACCTTCATGTATGTGATTGCAATGCTATGCATGTTGAAAATCTACCAGACAAGGCACCCGGATATTAACGCGGAAGCTCATGCAGCTTTTGCCGTCTTGGCCTTCGTGGTTCTCCTTGGAGTGGTCTCCGTATTTGAGGATAGTATTTACTTCCGGGTCGTGTTTACCGTGATCCATCTGTCGGCCTGTCTGGCACTCTCGGCTCAAGTCTACTACATGGGCAGATGGAAACTAAGTAAAGTTTGCGGAAATAGCATTACCAATATCATAAGCATCTCTTTTTTATTTGTTTTAGATTTGGGGGTCTTCAAAAGGATGTATTTGGTGTGCTGGAACGACTTCCAGGCCGGACCTCGCAATTGGTTCAGGCCCATGTACGTGGACAGGATGTTTCTTTTGGTTATCGGTAAGCGAGAATACGATGTTGTACATTGACGTGCAAGTTAGGCTGATCAAATCTTCTTTGCGGTAATAGGAAACTTGACCAATGTCGGTCTAGCAGTGTACGGACTGGTAGAAAGACCGCCGGACTTTGCGTCCTACGTCCTGGCGATATTCATCACAAACCTGCTGCTCTATACGACTTTCTATATTATTATGAAGCTTCGTCACAAGGAGAAAATCTCGTTACAGCCTTTTCTGTACATCGTGCTGGCCAGTTGTTCCTGGGGTTCGTCCTTTTACTTCTTCATCAACAAGGCCGCGTCTTGGAGGGTAAAATTAGCCAAAACTCCAACTTCCAAAGTCCCTTTTGCTGAAAAACCTTGTATAACAGAAACGTGCAGCAGAATCGCGTATCTACAACCAGGAATGTCTCCTCTTGAATTTCTATGATTCACATGATATTTGGCACTTCTTGTCGGCTATTAGCCTCTTCTTCTCGTTCATGGTAAGCATCGTCTCATTTCCGTAGCAGAATTATGTTGCTTTAAGATACGAAAATATAACTTCAACTCTTGGTTGGTAGACGCTGCTGACACTGGACGACGACTTGACGTACACCCCGCGCGACAGGATTCCCGTGTTTTAGGTTTCTTGGCTTAACTCTTGATATCACCGACTAGTCGCGCTTTTCCAATTATTCGAAATTAATCATGAAACCGGCATTATATCGTCTTCTTTTATACACGAGAATATAAGAAAAAAATGTATCGAGTTATCCCTGTTGCCAGTTTCCTTACTAATATTCATATATACTGATTTCAGTATGTTACATTTAGGCTTGTATTTAGATGCATAAGAGAACGTTTTACAAAAAGAGACGCACAAAAGTAATGGAAGGGGAAAAAACAACACTGAACTAGACACTTAAACAACTAGGCTGTACATCCAGTTGACGAGGACCAGCAACGGGTGAGGGGGGGGGGAGGAGAAANGGGGGGGGGAGGAGAAAAAAAAACAAACACTAGCTGGAATGTTGACCGCAACCAATGTTCTAGATTTTAGCTCCCATTTTCACCTTGGATGTCTGTAAAAGTAAAAGTGACATTAATAAAAGACGAGGAGAAAATTTCAGTACCCGAATTTGCCATACCATGAGGATGCCCACAATAAGTCCAAATAGACCAATGGCACTACCGAAGATTTCCACGATGAGGATCTTAACGAAGAGGGAAGCGTTTGCAGCATCTGCCAGAGCAGCTCCAGAACCTAGTTTGTAAATCATTTTTAACCACATGACATACTTATTTCAGTACGCAGAAGCTATCTTTACATAAGGTTGAAGTATTGTACTGGAAAGTTTCTACGTACCAACTATGCCGACAGCAATGCCGCAGAACAGGTTCACCAAACCGACAGTCAGTCCGGCTCCAAACATGGCGTAACCAGAGTAAACGTTTTTCTCGTACACAAAGTCCGGAACCTCTTCCCCCTCGACGAGGTCGTAACGCTGTGAACGCAGAAGGTTTTACATACAAGGTTTCTTGAAACAGCGTTTAAAGCGAAATACGTTACTTCGAGCATGCCGGAGAGGACGATAGCGATGATAAGCCCATAAATGGCGACGGCTTCGCAGAAGATGACGCTGATCAAATTCTTGGTCTTGATACGGGGCGCCTTGACACCTCCTCCAATGATGCTAGTTCCAGTAGTGTAAATACCTCTGCAAAGAAACATGTTAGTAGGGTAGAAAATATTAAAAATAATCTTGCGATACATACAGAGCTGCGCCAACGACAGAGAGCGATACGGCCAAGCCGATTCCGACTGCAGACCACATGTAAGGTGAAATGGAACCAAGCCACCTGGAATAAATTTTTTACATTAAAATCTTTCCTTTTATGAGTTACTGTACTGTCAGTACCATCCAATGTCAATACGTTCTCCTTTCCCCGTGAGGGTGTAGTAAACAGCTATAGAAAAAAGGACAAATTAGGTCATAAAAGCAGGTTTCATAAATTACACTTCCAGACCAAGTTACATACAGGGCTTACTAATACACATTAAGTTTGATTGTAAATATGTTTACCAAATACAACAACGGCAGCAACCAGTAACCCAGCAAAGGAATAAGCATAGGTTCCTCTGTAACGTCCTTCAGCCATTTCGGTGTTTCTCTTTTCGGCTCTTTAATAATACCTGACCAATAATCTTAACCAGTGAATTTCGCAAGTAGCAAACAGAGAAGAACGATCGGTAAACTCGAGACTCGGCCCCAATCCCGATGAAAGCGATCTGTCACATGACAGTTGCATATGACCAATCCCCCTGCAGGTGAAACCTGGCACTATCGACCGCATAACAGAAGTAGTTTGAAAGCTGCATTTCAATTTTTAAAAAACTACTCAGGAAAATAATTGATTTTATTTAACCGTAAATAAATATAAAATAAAGATAATGTATATTTTGTCAAACCAGACTATTAGATTATACATTGGCAACGCTGTACGGTTGCAAACCAAAACAAAGACATAACGAAGAGCCAATGTGTGTAAAGAAACCGAACGATACACACACTTCTAAATTATTTGAAAATAAAAAATCCCTGAAGAGGTCATTTAATTAATGATTATCTATTTGCCACGGCATATTAGACGAGGTATGGACATTTTTCTAAACCAGCGATTGCTGTTCATTTCGTAACTTAAATTCTTAAGTAAGTTTAGTGTGTCTGATCATTCTTGCCAGGTATAGTATATGGTCACTGACTGACCCTTAGTCTGTTTCTTTCCAGATGGTTTTCAGCATCCGCTTGCCGTCCTCTGGTGCCCCGGTAGTACTAGCTGCAGTTGTAGTCGTCACAACGGCATACGTTGCATTCGGCTCCCCGTTTTCTAACATAACAAGAAGACGGAAGACTGGAAACCAGCAATTGACGAAAAAATCAAAGAAAAATTGCATACGAGGACTGTACAATGAAGGCAGTACGTGTTTCTTAAACACAACTCTTCAGGCTCTTGCTGCGTGCCCGGCATTTGCCAAGTGGGTTCTTCATGTAAATACAGTGAACAACTCCAACTGTCCTACAATCCGGGCCTTGACCAACATCATATCAAGTAACGCAACAAGTTAAATTGCATTCCAGTTTATGTTATTTTTCTTTTAACCTGTTTAAGGCATCAATTGTCAGGATAACTGTGGAAGCAACGAGGGCAACACTTGCAGCACACGGAGTCTTGTTAATGTGCTTGAAGCCAAGGGCTGGAGGCTACTCACACAAGAAGAGGACGCGCACGAATTCCTTAACATACTAAGCACTTCCGTTGCAGAAGAAGCTGCAAAGTCTAAGTCCTTGTGCGGCCTGGCCTTGGTTTCAGTCGACGGGAAGGAGGACCTCTCTACAAAGTCCCCATTTCACGGATACCTAGCCAGTCAGCTATGTTGTTGGACGTGTGGTCACAAGGTATGGTAAACATCATAAATAACATTTAACTTTTGCTATTCTCTCATATTTTACAGATGCCTGTACATTATGATGCTTTCGAGTGTCTATCCATCCCGCTGCCGAACGTAACCAACTTTCAAAACGTTTTCAACTCTTTCACCGTGGACGAACTTTTGGAAAGATTTTTTCAGCCGGAAACGCTGGTCGATGTCGACTGTATCAGTTGCCGTGGCGCCACCAGAGAGAAACCTCTAAAAAGAGCCTTTCTTAGAAAGCCTTATCTCGCCAAGGTCAACATTGTAATTTCTTGTCTGACACTTGAAATCTTGATCTTTTTTATTATTCTCAAATGAAACAGCTACCGAAGTGCTTGTGCATCCATATCCAACGCTCCCAATGGCTCAATACCGGGCAGCTGCTGAAGCGCTACGACAGCGTTGTCTTCGATACCGCGCTCAGTGCCGGCCGATTCTTCAGTGACGGCAAAGCATCCGCATCCAAATGTGCCTATCAGCTGTGCGCCGCAGTGGTTCACATGGGAACAGCCAACTCTGGTCATTTCGTCACGTATAGACGAGGCGCCGAACCGTTTAGCCATGTTTGGTACTACACCTCAGACGCTGAAGTTAGGGTAGCCAATCTCGACGAAGTTCGAAATTCTTGTCCTTACATGCTTTTCTATGAGCGTATTTAGACCGCTGATGTCTTAGGCTGTACTTAAATGCTGTATATTGAAAGTGTAGGCACGAAATAGACCATTATTATGTTGCTCCTTTTTAAATGAACGCGTTTGAAGTGAAGACAAATCACTTCTATCACTTCGAGATAGAAGTTTCTCATAATAGTGGCAAAGGTAAATCAGCTTTGTTCACAAAAGAGACAAGGTGAAACGCGTACGATAACGGATAGTACAGTACTAGCTTAATTCCGCCCATTGCGAGATATATGTATTTGGTAAATGATTTGAGCATTCGAAGTATACACTCTAGTTAGTGCTATATACACGAGTACCTAAAGCCAAACATAATGGATAAGTAATTAAATAGGTGTCTGGACATAGCACCCGGATGTAAAAGCGCCCGGCATAGTAACCTAGGGCGCCCCAAGTAAAAGAAGAGAATCTGAAGACAGCTGAAGGCGGCAGCGAAACACGGTCATAAAAAACTTCAAAATTTTATGGGACAGGTATAACGCTAAGAGCTTTATTGGATATGCTTCGAAAATGTAGCAGTGTGTATTTTCAACTTGCTACTTTTTAGTTCATCTTTTTTCGCTATTGACATACATATTGACACTAACACATAATTTGACGTGTGACTTGAAAATATACATTTAAAATGTGTGTAATCTATGTAAACGTGCTTTATTTCAACTTATAACACAGGGGGCAGGCAGGGCGGCCTCCCCTGGCGCCCACGAGCTAATTTTTTTATCCATAATTAAAAGTTACTCGCATGAACTGTGAACTATTACCATATTGCACTTCTCTGAAAAAAAAATTGCAGCGCAAATGTATATGTGCATATTGGTTCAGGGGCAAATTTGGAAGAAACTGAGCTGTCGCTACCGCAATCATCAGGTCATACTCATTACTTCTGGATTTGCCCCCCACCCCCCTGATTACAACTTGAAACGCCGCCACTGTGCACTGGGCGTGTGCTGAACTAAACTGAGCAGTTACATGGGTTTATATAGTCCACTGAAGGACACCTACTTTTCTAGCCTTATACGTAAACCAGATAGACAGTTACAGAAGGCAACGAAAACCGCGCTCGTGTGACGGTTTGTTGATTCCGATGGTCAGGAAGAATCCGAGTTTTACAGTACGTGAATTAGTCGTCTGGTTATATGTCTTGGGCTTTAAGTTAAGGAATACATTATGAAAACGACACATAATGTTACTATAATCTATTATACAAATATAACACACAGAACAATAAATTTGCTCATTCACAGTACGTGAAACTCCCTGCGTATTTATTCCGGTGTAGTGTGCAGGTTGCGGTTTATACGTTACCCGTAACATAGTCAGACGTCGTATCTTGAACGCCACTTGAATCCGGCAGTAAATAAAACACAAAACGCGTCGGCTTTCTTCATTTATCATTACAACAATTAACTTTATTTGTTTACTTCTGTTGGTAAAAGAGTAAACGTTACAATCATGAACCCTGGAGGTAGTGGTGAAAAACGGTACGGTGTTTTTTCTTATACTAACAACACTTTTGTTTTGTATTGTATTTGCAATTGTGTTTCTGGTTGATATTCAAACATTTTGGTAAAAATTCGTAGCTTTGTTGATTTTTCTTTGACAAAATCCGGAGAACTTTAACTTGTTGGCTAAACCGCAACGGTTCTAAATACTATTGTTGTTGTTGTAATTGTGAATCATATCATCTGTATGGGTTGAAACGAACGCTAAGGTCTAGGTTAACAGTGACTGTACAATCTTTCATTGCGCCTATCAGTGATCGACACCCCTTGTTAAAGTAAGTTGTAATGGACGTTGATCACTCTATACAAAACCGTGCATTGGCCGTTCAAAGAAGTGTATTATACTAATCAATCACTTGTGTCATTGACCATAAGGTACGGACTCATCATACCGTCTAAGGAAAAAAAGAATGTCTTTCTTTCAAATTCGTTGCCCGAAGTGAAGAAAACCGTCTTTGCGGCTGAATCAGACAGCGACGATGGACTGGACGAGGACAAGGGATCTCTTGACTGGCGCAGTAGAACAACCTCTGTATGTGCAATGTCAATTAACTATCTTTATAAAATCATCCATGTTTATTTCCTTTTCAATGGAAAAAAAACAGCGGGCTGTAGAGCGAAGCATGCAGCGGAACCAGGCTCGTCAGGCTGCCTTAAAAGCGCTGGAGGAGGATCCCACGGTTTTCCAGTACGACGAGATCTACGAAACCATGGAAAAGCAGAAAGAACAAGAGAAACCGAAGAAAGTCGAGAAAAAGGTAAACTATTCCACGCAGTCTAGGCGCAGCGTGTTAAAAACTTGTCTGTTTTTAATGCAGCCGAAATACATAGCCAACCTGCTGCGCACGGCAGAGCACCGTAAAGTGGAGAATGAAAGAAGAGTGGAACGTAAAGTACAGAAGGAACGGGAAGCCGAGGGAGACATGTTCCAGGATAAAGAAGCTTTTGTAACTCCAGCATATCGAGCCAAGTTAGCCGAACTGAAGAAAGCAGAAGAGGAGGAGCGTAAGAAAGAGCAACTAGAAGGTAATTTAGTTACATTACATACCGTAAGTTCACTAGTGTAAATGAAAGTTACGTTGCAGCCATACTGGACGTCCGGAAGCAGCAGGACATGGGCGGTTTCTACCGTCATTTGTTCAAGCAAAAATTCGCCGGTGAACAAGAAGATGCGGAGGTAAATGAAGAGAAGTCGTCGCAACAGCAGACGGATTCAGCCGGCGCGAAGCTAGAGAAAAAGCAGCGGCAGTATCGACGTCAGCGAGAAGAGAGCCAATCTCCACCGCGGCCAGAGTCACCAAGAGCTGCGCCCGAGACGGCTACCGAGAAAGCGGATAACTCGGATAATTTCTCAGAAGATGAGAAAAAACCATCAAAGGAATCGAAAGTAAACAAACGTGTCGAAGCATCGGCCGCTTTGGTTCAAGCCAGAAACAAAGAAGCCGAGGATCATGAGCAAACAAAGGAAGACGAACGACAGGCGAAAGGTAAGAAAGATCGCAGACGGCGGTCGTCCGCATCACCAGCACGGGACTCGGAGAGGCGCGACAGAACCAAGAGGCGACGGAGTAAGACACCGGAACCTGTCAAAACGGAAAAGGAGAACCAGGAACCTAAGAAAAAAGTTGATATTTGGAAGAAAAGAACCGTTGATGAAATTTTTGAAGCTGCACTGGAACGGTATCTGGCCAGGCAAGAAGCTCGGGAATCGGGCGCTCTCCGTTGGCCCGCTCAGTGACTTTTTATAACATTGTACAACTGCTGCTTGAGAAAAGTTTTAATAAAGCTTGTTTGTATTTACATGGTCCGATCTTTGCGAGTATTTAGACCCAGTTCCAGCAATGGTATTTGCGTGTGTATGGAGTTTCATTCTGCCATCACATCACATGATTCTTCTTAAGGCTCTACAGCCTTAATGTACATGAAGAAATGGACTTTAACGCAAATTATAGCGTAAATACACTCCTCTTATTTAATATAATCAAGTTATATGGAAGTAAACTGAAAGATTACAATCCCTTGCATGATATGTTCGTCTTAGCCAAAGGAATTATCAGTTTTTACCGATATATACATGCAAAGGATACGAACAGCTGATGCAGCCAGACCGTCAAGATGGCGATCACTTCATAATGCACAACTTTTTCTTTGCTTATCGTATGTACCAATTATATACAATAATAACATCAGCAAAGTATTTATTTCGGTAGTGGTTCAATGTGGCAATTTATGTAAGTAATTTACGTTACACTAAGATTGTTATTATTATATTATGAATATATTATTATTGATGTTAAATAATAAAAATAAATTAAATTAAGAGTATAATAATTAATTCATAAGATTCATAGTAATGTTGGCGAAATAGCACGTAGGAGAACGTATGACCGCTAGATGGCGAACAAGTGTTGCAAGATATAATTCCCTTTTTTGTTTAGGTATCCATATTGCCTTAGGTAGTTCTGTCGAACAGATCAGTGTATCTTTAACAAAGGTACAAAACATTGCCAGTTTTCGTGTCCAGTCTAGCCTTGAAACTGGGAGTAAACTTGTCTTTGTTTATACCTGAACTTAGCCTGCGATACCTTTCTCGTCGCTTACAACTAAAAGCCGTGCAGCATTCACACCTACGTTAGAGCTACAGCTTGACTATCAATCATTGTTTCTTACATCTTAGTCACAGCATGGTCACACAGTCAGTACATTGGCTTCCGTCGTACCTATTAGTTACTTTGGTCTTTCATTGTGTTTTAATCGGCGTTTGTGTTGACTTCAAGACACCAGTCGTGTCATGTTAGTTGAAAACTAGTTGTAAGTGTCACCTACGCCCGAGTACGTGGAGGTTCAAACTCGTCAGCTTTAGCCATGGAAACAGTCGGCGAGTTCGAGTACAATGCTAAGGACCTCATTGGCCATGGAGCTTTTGCAGTTGTTTTCAAGGGCAGACAAAAGAAGGTACTGCTTTGTTTATCAATGGGGTTTCAATGCTGAGCACCAGGCGTGCTGTACATATAAACGTCATTAACAATCATTGTTAACTTAATACAGTCAGCTATTTTCTGATATGAAACACGTCAACGTACGAGCCAATTATTTTTTAACGTAATGTCAAAATACAGGGCCCCGGACGCACAGTTGCCATCAAATCCATCACGAAGAAGAATCTCTCCAAGACGCACAACCTCCTCGGGAAGGAGATTAAAATCTTAAAGGTACTGAAACTAAAAAATCAATACGATACGCAGTTATCTGTAATTTTGTCAAATGTTGTATGTAAATCACAGGAACTGTCGGAAATTCATCACGAGAATATTGTGGCCCTGCTGGACTGCAAGGTGAGATCAGAGTGCCTGCAGACGTAATAAAACTATAACCATGCATTGACCACGTGGACATTGGAAAGTTTTAAACTCTTCTTGAAAAAGATTAATTTTAAAAGATAATTGGAATTCCAACCATGACGAATATTATAGTCCTACAGTTAGCTGCACAGTGCAATCCAAGACGTTAAGTAATGCAATCTGTTTGGCGCGTGTTCAGAACTGCGCGTTTTGGAATACCCGTTTGGAGCTTATTACGTCAGCTGCGTAAATAGTACGTTGAATGGTGCGCAGATTGGCTCCGATTTCTGTCTGTAGAAAAAAATTAAAATAGCGACACATGCGTAGCTCTATATCTTCGGTGTTCAAAAAAAAAGAAATCCCAGCCCCTTCCCCGTTGGGGGGGGGGAGGCTGTGACGTAAGAGATCAGTTGGCTGCGTCTCTATTTGACCTCATTTTACATTTTCTCTTATCAACACGGAATTCACTGTCACTTTTCTTTATTAAAAAACCCTGATTGTATTTTTTTCCAAGTTTATTAGGCGATAATTTTTAAAAATAAAATAACTGCATTATAATTAAATTAAAAATACTCTATATTATCTGGTATTATGGAAAAATTCGAGATTAAGTAATGGTTACGTAATTTTTTACAAAAATAGTTTAGATGGCCGTATTTTTAAGTTGATCAGCCGCTAATTTTTCTAAGCAAATACAATTGAATTGTCAATTGATTTGTTCAAATTCAGTTTATTGAACTTTTTTTTCTCTGGCGATTACGTAACGTTTATTGCAGCGCTCTAATTGAATTTACGGTTATTCAAAATGTACAGGAAACATCGCATCATGTCTTTCTGGTCATGGAGTACTGCAACGGCGGAGATCTGGCGGATTATCTGGCAGGTTCGAACACGCGCTCTCGGTCACTTTCGTGTTTCCTTTTTACTGAAAAGAAAATCTGTTTTCTCTAGTCAAGGGCACGCTGAGCGAAGACACAATCCGGCTATTTCTCAGACAACTAGGTAAGTTGCTGCCGTGACCTTCACCAGCCTAGTGAGCCTAGAGCCTCCTCTAGGTTTTCTATTTTTAAACTCGACCGATTTTAAGCCAGGGGAAAAAAACTAACTGGCGGGGTCTGTCTTTATTCTGTGAATATGAAATGGGAAAATAAAAATGGCTGGAAAAACGACTTTCTGTCGCATTGCAACCGAAACTAGTCCAGATATGTGGCACATTTCTTTGGTGTGTTTTTGGTTAATTTGGGAAAGAGGTCGTCCTTCACAGTTTGTGTTGTCCGTGCCTTGTTTTGTTTGTTGTTGTTTGTTTTGTTTTTTTACTGGCGGATTATATGCAGATGAAATGTTAACCGCTTTTTTTCTGGTCGCCATCTCTTAAACTCCTGATGGAAACTAGCTGGGGCGATGAAAGCTCTCCAGGCCAAAGGAATCGTTCACCGCGATCTGAAACCGCAGAACATCTTGCTGAGCCACGCCGGGAAACCCAATCCGCAGCCGCACGAGATACGACTCAAAATTGGTAAAGCTTTGTTGACAGTATCATCTAGTGCTTCAATTAAATTGACTGAATCTTGTCATCTAGATAATGGCTATGATAGGGTTAAATTTATCGAAATCAAGTCTGGAATTTATTTACCAGCAGTAAAAAAAAATCGAAGATAACGTTCAGGTAAATACGACATTTGAATATTATATTATTGCTAAACGCGCGGAAAAACTTCGATTTTTGTTGCCACAAAATTGTGATTTTCTCAACTTTGCCGATGAATAGTAATGTCGAATTAATTGGGTAATCCTCTATACGTGTACGAGTCGTACCATCAGGTTGCCTGTTTTACGTACCCTGCTTTAGTTGTCATATTTCCTAAATTTTATATATTGGGCTGAATTTTAAAAAATCCTGATACATTAAAATTTCATAACATCTTCAAGTTTTTGTCTTCCAGTTGTAAGGTTTATCGATAAATGAATCGTTAATTCTATAGAATATAACCGTTACTTCTCAACTTAAATAATAGCGAAATGTATCAAGGGTATTGATTTTTTTCTTTCTTGCCCATTTGGGCAGCCGATTTTGGCTTCGCGCGCTTCTTGCAGGACGGAGTGATGGCTGCCACTCTCTGCGGGTCACCCATGTACATGGTAATTGATATTCGAATCTTAACTACATGCAGGAGTTATTAAGATATTAAAAATGGTTTATTGCAATAGGCGCCGGAGGTGATCATGTCGTTGCAGTACGACGCTAAAGCAGATCTCTGGAGTCTGGGGACAATCGTGTTCCAGTGCCTGACTGGCAGAGCCCCGTTCACTGCGCAGACACCGCAAGCTCTGAAGATGTTTTACGAGCGCAATCAAAACCTTAGCCCAAAGTAATTAAAATGACACCATACATTAATTATAGTCCTTAATAACCACCTTTTTTTAATGCGGTGTCGGTTTTACACATTTAAAGTTTTAATTGTCCGTGTTTTTCGGTTTTTTAATTTTTAATTTATTGGTTATAGTTTTGAAATTAAAAAGTTATTAGTACAAATTTTAGTGAAGCTATTATTTATCGTATTTTGTGTTTTCACTAGAGTAACGTAAGAATGTCTTGTTCTCTCCATTGCGCAGGATCCCGTCAGGTACCTCAAAGGAACTAACCGATCTGCTGCAGAACCTCCTTCGAAGAGACCCCAAGGACCGCATAGAATTTGACGACTTCTTCGACCATGCGTTCATCCGTAAACCGGCGTCACTTTCGTCTTCTCCTCTTCCCGTGCCGGCAATCATCGCTGTGGTCAGCAGCCCTCCTCCCGCCAGGTGCAACGTGACCGAAGCAGCGTCAGCAACAACACAGAACAACAACCTCTCCACCCCGGAAGAGGCCGATGATTTTGTCCTTGTACCGAGCCCGTCTGAGAAGAAGCTGGTACCGCAGGATGCGACTGCAGCTTCGTTCCAGAATCAACAGTCACAACCCATTCCTGTTCCCTCTCAGAGGGAGGCATTTCTGAAGGTAAAACAGACATTGGTTCCTCGTGGTTTTTGATTCAATAACCGCTTCTCCGTTGCCTGTAGATGAATAGGTCGATTGCACAACAGGATTCGTCTTCTGTCAGCCCCCACGCAGCCGCAGCTCCAGCCTCTGGTGGCAGAACAGCTGAAGTTACACAGGTTCCCCGGTCTCAACCCATTTTGGTGGGGAAAACTGATTCAACGCCCATAGGATCGAGTCCCAACTCTCGTACGCCCGTAGCTGGTGAAATAAGTTCACTGTCTCCGCCTTCGGTACGAGATCTTACCTTCAACTGTAAAACGCATTTGTAGATCATGTGATTCTTCTTATGATTTAGGTCCAGTTTTGTGTTGGGACACCGCCGGGTATTGCAGGTAGGCGGCGGTCCACCTCGAGCAGCAGCTGCGGAACCCCGCCGCCGCATAACGTACCTGCCTGGGCCGCGTTGAATAACTCGCCGCTGAGGAGAACTACCTACGCCTCAACTGGCAGCGGAGGATCGGTTACGCAAGCGACCTTGCCGACGATAGTTGGATCGCCTACCAAGTACGCGTTGGAGAAAAACGCCACGGCTTCACCAACTGTGGTCCATTGGAGAAACGCCACTGATAGAAAGAGCCCTCTTACGTTGGAGTACCCTTCACGAGCTATGACTCTACCGGATTTTGATAGTAGTGCAATCAGAGCGTAGATTTCAAACTGAATAATGAGAATGAACTGTTGGGAGTAGGTACGAGCGCCGTAGGCCCCAGTGGATTCACCCCAATCGGCTTCCATCGAAGTAATACCGACGGTCAGCTGAGCTCGTCCCCAGGGCACAGCAGGTACAGCCCGGGCCAATGGAACTTGGGTTACACGAGTGGTAGCAGTGTGACTGGATGGAGCGGTAAGAGAAGGTCTCTGGAACAAAATGCTGGAACGTTTGCTTTTGGAACCTCTCCTACGTTCAACGAGGGACCGTTAGTTTTTGTTGCGCCGGAACTGACGGAAGAGACGCTTTTAGAGGTTTGTCTGTGTGCTAACTCGTTTTCTACTTTGTCTGGTGCTGATCAACATTATAGTTAATTCTAATTAGTAAAAGTCAATGTCGGTATATTCTTATTGGTATTTCTGTAGAAGGAACATAACGAAACGCTGGCCAAACTGAACTTCATCCTGGCTCTGGTCGAATGCATCATCGAAATAGGGAAAACTAGATCCTCGCCCCTGGCTGCTGCCCTCAGCGAATCTGTTCAGGCCCGCAACGTATCCAATATGGCGTCCTCTCCAGCAAGTGAGTGTTTGAACCATGGGCCTCTAATTTAGTAATCTAGATCCTTCACATTGTTCCGGTACAGATCGCGAAATACCGGCGGCTGTTACGAACTCCGTCAGTGACGGCCAGCGGAAGCGTGAAGAGCTGGTCCTGTACGTGCGGGCTTTGCAGTATCTGTCCTCTGCTCTGAACTTGTCACGCGAAGAACTGCAGGCAAAAAATCTACATCCTTCGACATCTGTCAAACAGGTACCACCAGCTGAACGCCATATTCAGTCGATATCTTATATCAGTTATTTGGGTAAATGAAGGTCGTGGCCATGCTGAATAAGAGGTTTCATCATTGCCTGGCTCACTGTAAGCAGCTAGCATCGGCGTCACAGACGGTGGACTGCAGTACCGCCCACCAGATGGCCGACAAGATTCTTTACAACCACGCAATAGAGCTTGTAAGACATTTTCCTAACTCGTGGCATTGAAATCGAACAGGAATGATTAACCTGAATTCATTTTCAACTTAGTGTCAGTCGGCCGCTTTGGATGAACTCTTCGGTAATCCCGCGAGTTGCTGTCGTCGATACCAGACAGCTCACATACTTTTCCACAGCTTGGCTCAGCAAGTTTCCCAACCCAACGATAAGGCTATTCTAAGCAAATGTATTGTCTCTCATGAAGATGTTCATGTTGCAGTAATATTTGACGGTGTGACATTTCTTTGCAGATAAAGAAGCGGTGGAAAAGAGGCTCTACGTTCTGCAGCAGCAGGGCTTAATCTACGCGTACGATACTTCGTGATTCAATTCAAATGAACCGCCGCTGATCTCCTCTGGGGGAATTTTGGGTTTAGGCTACGCACTACATGTTCAAATTTCAGTTTTTAATTCTAGTTTTTCCTATGACTTGTTCGTTCTTTCCGCACTGTCGATACTAGCACCATTCACAATCTGTTCCAGTCAATTTTTGTTTCAGTTAGACCTTGCTCTCTTCGGTGGCGAGATTTGTCGTTTTCGATTTTATCCTTTATCGATTTTTTCGCATGTCGAGTGGCTTTTGTGAAAACATCTGTCCGTGCTCTCGTAGTTGAATCCAGCGTTGTACTCTTTATCGTATCCAGTTACGTGGAGGTGAAGGATAAACTATTGCTTGAACCGTACCACTCTGCGCGTGTTTCTCACGTTAACCGCAGCTGAACGATATATCGTGCCCCATTCAACGCTTCCCGTCTCCTTGTGTTGCTGAATTACATTATTCAATCCGTACGACTTTGACTTTATTCAGGGTTATGCATAAAGAGGGTAAAGTAGGCGTGCTTTAGACTGTACAGTCTAGAGCAATTTAAAAAAGGGTTCTTGGTGGGGAAAAGTTGATTGCGTAATGCTTCCACATTTTCAAAGGTATAGCAACCCAAAAAATACCAAACGTAGATCTTGTAGTACTTAGTACGATCTTCAAGTTTCGTTAAAATCGGTTTGTTAATTTGGCTAACATAAAATACTGAAATAATTCTCCACCATTCGTGACCCTTATATTTTGCTCTTGACTGTAGACACTTACGATAGCATTGCGATGTCTTCCCTTGACAACGTTGATTTATTATTCAGCTTATTTTTTAAGCGTTCAAAATTGAAAATTTATCCAATACAGCTATTACAGTATTACAATGGACGAGGTAAAATCACTGAACAATAGAATTAGCCAAAAACACAACGGTAATGACTCTTACATAACAGAGAGATTTTTAATTAAAATTTATGTATTACTATGAATTAATAATGTAATATAACCTCACATAAAGACAAATAAGCTGTTAATTACGCCTAATTTAGTATTCCATGTTAATTTATGAAATATATTTGGAAAGTACATTTATTCGTTTATTCCACCTTCGTTAAATGAGTCAATCTGATAAAACAGTTCAAATAACTTGTTAATAAAAAATAAAAACTAGCAGGCGTTTAAAATAAATCTGGTAATATTTGTGAATAATTTTAAGTTGCATCGCCAATAATCTTCATCGTCAGGCAGAGTTTGTGAATTGCAGAAACATGGCAACGTTGCTTTTATTATCCACCATTTATATGGCTATGCACTGTTCTGGGACACAGCCGCTTTGATCTGTTGTTACTTGCGTTTATGGTCGACGCTCGTGTTTTGCAATTTTCATCTCAAATTTTCATCGATTGCAGCACTTTCTTGTTTCGTTTAGTTTCATTAAGGACATTCAATGATTTCAACCGGCTTGCTGACTTTCTGGGGAGAATGGGACAAGTGTGCTGCACTGAATCTTTGTTAAACACCGTTGACGTTTCACTTTCAGTCACACGGAGCAACAATCTGACTGTCACAGTTTTGACTAAACTCGCCAGTTTTTTCGTAAAGATGAACTGAAAGTGCTGCCTTTTGCCGACGCCCACAAAACCTCGAGTGCTGCTACTGCAGATGTTCGCTTAGCTCGTTGTCCCGCATCAAAATATGTGTTTAGCTCGGGATGGCCAGCAGCAACGAGCAAATATTTTCCAGTCAGAATAAGGAGAGGAAGAAAGAAAAGAAAAGAATCAAAGCTCAGCGTGCACTTATGCAGGTACCATTCGAAACTATTCCGCCTTCAGAGTGAATGTTTAAAAACAACTAACGCTACTTTTTACAGGCCTCGTTCACAGAATGCAAGTCAACTTCAGATACACCGAATTGCTCACCAGGGAACCGCACGGAGAGAACGGGAAACTCGCAGCTGTACTTTTCCGCGGATGACCTGGACGACAAGTATAACCACGAAGGCAAGGACGTGCCCTGTGCTGCCGGCAAAAATGTCAACATTCTCAACAGCAAAACCGTCATGCCCAAGCAAGAGTGTGATCCATTTTATGAAGAGGACGTTATTGACGGATTTGCCATCCTCAGTTTTTCGTCGTACAAGGACCTCGAGGTATGGTTACAGACTGCGGATAATCGGCAACTGTACTTCTGATTTTTAAAAATGTTATGCTTCCAGGAAACGGTCAAGATTTTCGAGAAGACGTCACAGTTACCTGATCCCTATCAACAGTTGGAGACCAAGGAGAATGTTAAAAAGAGCAAACAGGACAAATGCAAGCAGGCCCGCGTCAACGGTGCCGTTCGAAACTGGCTAACCAAGGAGTCTGGTGTCGCCAAGAGCGGGCACAACGGAGACCGGGAGAAGCCTCAATCGGAGACGAAGAATCCACAGAGCGGACGAGCAACTCCCAACAGCTGCAGTAGTCAGTTAAACACTCAAGGGACAATGGTAAACTTATTGAGTCTTAATCTACCTTTAACTATATGTTAAGTTACCGTGATGTATGGTTGTAGAATGACTGCGAAACCGAGCCAAAACAAGCACAAGTTGACGCTAAACGAGGGCCAACTCCTCCACCAAGAATCGCGGACATTAGAATGGCACCGCTGCCTTCAAACCCAGCCGTTACCAGCAGCGCAGGAACGGGTTCAGCAGAAATCAGTAACAGCGTGCGATGGGTAGGACTCGCTTCCAGTCCCAGGCCGGCAACTGCCGTTGCACCCCATGGGCCGATTCAGGTACATTTGGGACACGTCTTTCAATGATTTTTTTCCAAGTTTAATTGTTAATTTTTTCGTGTGTGGTAAAACAGGGTGGTCCAAGATTACCGGATTGCCAGCCTACGGAAGGCGGTGCTGGGCCAAGTCCAGCTCCGCCGGCGACGTATTCACCTCAGTTACCAGCCCAGTCGACGAGCAATTCACCGACCGGTATGATTCAACCCTCGAGTCCGCACATTATGAATCCAAACTACCGAGGTCATCATCCGCCGCATTCTACCGTCTTCTCAGCATCGTCGCTTTGTACAGCTCCACCTACCCATATCGGTCATCAGCCGTTTTTCCCTTCACCTTCCTCTTCGGGTAGTCGAGCCACTCCGCCGGCACCGGTCGCTCCACCGACGGCGAGTTTTCTAGCACCCGAAGTAAGACACAGAGAAACCCTCCCTCCTACTACCATCTCTGCCGCTGCTGCATCTCTAGGCAATCGGCAAATGCGTCCCGGTTCTAGTGGTCCTCAGCCCTCGGTGAGTCCCGTGTCCAGGGCGCCGTCGGCAGGCATCTCCAGCCAAAGTTACTCGCCATCGTTTTCTCAAATACCCACGAGCCAGGCTTACCTTGGTGCTCATCACACACGTCCCGGTTCGAGGATGGCGACGATTGTAACAACACCCGCTGGACTGTTGGCGCCTTCACCTCCGACGGGACCTCATCGACATACGCCCATTACCTCTGCCACCTCCGTGGACCCTAGAAGTCTCCAGGCGTCTCCTGCGTCCATCCCACGACCTCCCATCAGCGAAGTAACTCCGCTAGCGCAGTCGAGATTCCCCCTTCAGACCAGTAGGCCAATGATGATGAACTTTCCGCCGGTTCCACCTGCATTCCATGCGCCATCCTGTAAGTTGCTCTTTGATCTGGAAATACCCAATGTAGAAATTTCTTCATGGACAGCAAACATATTAACATAATTAGAAATTTAAAAAAAACTGCTGAAAAGTGTTAATTCAGCATGTTAGTTATCCTCGTCTAAATCAATTCTTTTATCGGTTTCTATCTTTTTTTGTCACAGTATCGTCCTGGCCTCGGTTACCTCAGCCAGAAATGTACAACTCGCCGAGCTTTGGACCTAGACTGCCTGTGTCCACCAGCGCAGGACCTGACCGATTCTTGCCCGCAAGAGACGTGCCGATCCCAACTTCCAGCAGCCACGCACCACCTCATTCTCAGTTCTATCCGGCAGCTTGTGCAGAAACCTACTCTACCATGTCGAGAGGGGAGGCAAGCTCGAGGCCGGCGCCGCCGCCGGTTGTATCTACGGAGAATACCGTTGCTTCCAAAACGGTGGATCCTTTACTATTAAGGTCGATGCATCCGCCATATCATGGAGTCCAGTCGACCCTAGGGACACTCCCGACCTCGCTAACTACTTCACTCGGTGGACAGGTAAACTCCGGGACCACTGGGGCGCAGCGGAATCTTGGATTGCACGCGTCTTCAATGGAAACTGTAATTACTTTGTTAATAATATTATTGCTACTTTTTAAATTAATATCGCTATATTTTGCATTGGTTTCTATTCTTCTTGTCCTGTTTTGGTTGATTTAGAAAAAGAAAAAAACTTCATATCTAGCATCTTGCCCCCTGGAGAAAAAAACACAGGCTCTAGTTAGGTTATGCAGGCAGAGGGTGTTTTCAGGCTTCTAAAATTTCATCACTTATTTCATTTGGTTTTTATTTAACTTGTTCAGAAACCTGGTCGATGGAACACCATGCACGTCAGGGTAGCCTGGGAGATTTATCGACAGCAACAACTGCAGCAGCCCGACAGGAAGACTACGCTAACTTCCAGTATACCATCGAGACTCAACTTCTCTGGACCCAGTCGGGTACCGAATCCTTACGAGCCGGTCATCAGCAGCCATTCGGCACCACCACCTTTCACCTTCGGACATAGTATACCGTCGTTCATGTCCCGACAGTCTAGTGCACAACCCACGCAACGCATTACTACTCCTCCGACGGCCCCCTTATTGCAGAATCTACCCTCGAGAAGACCAAGTCCTGCGCCGGACGCATGGCCAAGGTAACAATGGTCAAGCAACCTTAAGTTTTTCGGTTCCTAATTTATTCTGTTTTTTAAAATATTAATCTAGAATGGCCGGTTCTGCAGCAATACCCACCACAGCGCCGTGGTTAGCACCACTGGCGCGATCCAACGTTTCGTCGGTTGCCAAATCAGAGCCAACAGTTGCTACTAGTTCCTCGTCTGCGTCCATGACCCACAGCGCGTTGATGGCCAGAGAACGCGAGTGGCAGAAGCGTGAGGAACGAATCCGCGAGCGAGAACGCAGCGAATCGGAGAGAGAAAAGGAGAAGGAGAGGACGAGGCACGGTTCTCGCTCTCCCTTGCCGCACAGGGGTCCGCACCAGAGCAACGGCCCCCTGAGGAACGAATCACCCGCAGTGAAACCGATGACGTATCCGCCTGTCTGTGGTCCTCATGGCCTACCGCATCTGGGCAGTTTTCATCCGAGTCTTCAGACAGCCCCTCAAACTGCCGTGTCTGCTTCCGGTCTGATGAACTTCCCGCATACTTTCGATCCCTTCCGGGATGTGCCTCGTGAGATGGAGTCGTTTCGCGAGAACCTAGAACGCGAGCAGCGAGAGTATCTGCGCATGGGAGCCGGTAGTTCGCTGCTCCACCCACCGGTAGGTCTGGGTCCACCCATGCCTCCGCCCCCTCTGTTTCACGCTACTCCGCCCGTCACATCGACCGCCGACAGGTATCACGATTTTGCAGCTTTAACTTCATCCTTGTCCCAGGAGAGATTCAGAGATGGACTCTTGTTACCCGGCCATTTGGCTCATATGCCGCCAATGGGTGGGATGCCGATGCCGTCGAGCAGTTCCTTCAGCGACCGCTATCGCGAGCTGGCCAGCTATAGTGGAGGAATGCCGGGTCTTCACGGACTCGGAGGCAATTCCGTGTACAATACGCCTGTTTCAGCGGTCATGTTCCCGCCGGGACTAGCTCCTCCGCCCTTACTAAGCACAGCAGGTCTGGGAGCCATGGGTGGAATGTCCTTACTACCGCCCCTACTGTCCGGAGCAGGGAAACGAACCCCTCCACCGTCAACGCTAGCACCTAATCTTGGAAGTACCTTTGCTGCTTTGGGTCGCAATCACCTCGGTATGATGCCAGGACTGGGTATTCCTCCATATCCTCTACCGTCGCCGTCACCCATGTTGCAACCTCATCTGCTTCCTCCTCTGGGACCAGGTTTGGCCAATGCTGCTGCTTCTGTCGGTCGATCTCTTTTGGACATGCCGATGCCGGGATATAATCCGCTAGACTTTCAAAGAAAAGACGATACGCAAAACCGGTAGCAACGCTGTCCGTGAAACTGCTACTTGCTGTTAATCCTTCTTGTTGAGTGAACTGTACTTCGTACTATGTACATAGTACTTTTTCTTTTCCACGCTCCTATGGGTCTTGTTTTCGTTTCTTGCGTTAAAAAATCGTGATAAGTTTGATTGGAAACGGTCGGAAGGTTGACGTGCTGGAACGTTTCAAGGGGTGCTGTTGTCATCGTGTCCGTTAAAGAGTTTTGTTATTATTCTGTCTTGATTCCATTCTACCCTTTCCCTTTGTAAAGTAAAAAAGAAGTATACTCATCATGCTGACATGTGTCATCCGCGCACGCCGACTTGCCTATTCGCCAGAGAAAGATCTGATACGTTTGGTACCCCGGATGAGACATCTGGGTACCCATCATCGTCTATGTGCGTTTGTATATGATGCATCAACTTTGGTGTTTGGACTGAATTCATTGGGTTATTATGTTTCAATAGTTCTGCCGCTGTCCATTTCGAGATGGAAGTTGTAGTCGACAGTATTGTGTACATTTGTCTCCTCTATATTTGCGTCCAAGCATTTCCCGCTGCTCAGTGTGTGTGCTACATTACTTTCTATGCTATTGTATTTCTCTTTCAGTTCGCTTTTGTATCAAACTACCTGTGGTTCCTTGGATTTTAAAAAAAGTACGATTTCTCTACTTTGGATTTTATTTTCTCTCCCCAGCTCATAGGCTATACGCTGGTGTGAAGCCATAAATGAGAACTGTGTGCATTAGATTCTGATAGTACCAAAAGTAATTAATGCGAGCGGTTACAACATCTATAGTAAAGCAACTGGAAAATATGAGTAGTTCAGTTATGTGAGCGAGATACCAAATAAATACCTCTAGCGCTGGTTTACATCTTCTGCAATAAGAAGAATAATAACCCAATAATAATTTTAAAAAATTGTCTAGGAACGCCCTTTAAACGACGCAAATTCTTTGTCGGTACTTGACTAGTTCTAATAACCTTTATAGTGATCATCTACTGTATACTTATGATGGAATGTTATATATAGCGTGTTCTAATTTAGTCTTGTTGCTGCTCTAGGTCTTCTCGTTTATTTATTTCTGCATATAGCATAGTTTCTTGTATTTATGTTGCGCACTTACTAATGATGAAACAAAGCTAAATTCAAGGATATTATAATATTTTTCCTTGGTGTCTTCTCAAGTCATTAAGATTCAAATGAGGTACACTTTTCTCAGTTGAACTTATTCGACTTCTTTATTTTGTTTTCATTTTTCTCATCATAATCAACCTTTGATTACCTATCTTGTTTTTATTATATAATTAATTACTTAACTTTCTAATTGTTTCAATTCTGGTCCTGTGGGTAAATTAACTGTTAAAAGTACACTTCAGTAATTGATGTCTTCAGCTGTTTATTATTATATATTTACTTGATTATTTATAATTAAGAATTAATTTATTATTATTTAATAACAGTTAATATATGTTAATACTAATATATATAAGCTATTATATTTATGTTATTCTTGTTACGTCATAGTATTGGTTATCGATCACGATAGTAACAGCAGACGATATATCACTTTAGCCAATCCACGAACTACTCCCCGAGAGCCAGCTAGAGTCGTCTGCTCATTACATGCCATTACTTTAGTCTTTTTCATACTACTTACTTTTCAGCCCAAGAAATGGCGTTGCCGATGAACATCGCTCGCTCGAGCGCGAAATTCGCATCGCTTGCAGCTCGCAGGTCATTTATGCGATTTGCGGTTGTTTCAGCGTCTCGCCTATCTTCATCGTTGCTGTCGAACGTGCAAACCAGTTTCATAACCAACCCCAACTTTCCTCAGGTACGCTATATCACCGGGTCCGTGGTTCGGAAAGCGAGTCGAGTTGTTTTGGACGGACCTTGCTTTCTTTTAAGATGGCGGTTCGGCCTGTTCAGACAGATTCTCTCGCTAGGTTCGGTAGATATTACTTTCGCAGCGCAACTGCAAGGCTCCGCACTTGAAGCCGTTTAACGTGAGACTTCTCTAGTGTCTCTGTCGTTAACTCGACAACCTTATTGTCAGATGGCAATTTAATCATGCTTGATGTGACAAAATGTTATTGCCTGGATAGTAAACTTTGCTTTGTAAAAGAAAATACCCCTAAGTAATGGAGATATCTTTAGTTTGGCTCAGCGGTGTACGTAATTGTATTTTTTATTCGTAGTAGTTGATTATCTTTGTACTAATTGTTATTAGTTTATATTTCAGATCCTGCAAGAGAAACAATTCAGTAGCAAAGCAGGACTTACCATTCAGCAGATTCAAGAGCGAGTCTTGAACGTCCTAAGGGCTTACGACAAAATCGACTCGAGCAAGGTAAGGTTCTTCCGAGAAATTCCACGAACATCTTTATAATGCAACCACTTTTCATTGTCCTCTTAAAGTTAAGCTTGGATTCACACTTCATGAACGACATGGGACTGGATTCGTTGGACCATGTGGAGCTCGTCATGGCCGTTGAAGATGAATTTGGTACGATTAAATGAATTCTCCGCAGCGTTTCAACTTTCTAATGTTTATTTTGCAGGTTTCGAAATCCCCGATGGTGATGCCGAAAAGCTTCTGAAGCCTTCAGACATTGTTCGATACATTGCTTCGAAAGAAGGTGTCGAGGCCTAAACGAATCGCAGCGTCTATTTGAAATTGGGAAAATAAATGATCCTAGCCCTGTCTGTTAGAGAAAGTGAATAAAGTAACAGTTTGTCGAACGGTGCTATATTCATTATTATTTCATTTTTGTAAACGATTTTAGTTTTCAAAATTATACCTCAGCGACACTCAAAAGTACAGAAATGTTAATCTAGCATTAGAATATTGTTGAGGGTGGTAGAGCACACACGGCGAACTTCATCTATAAAAAAAATTGGATTTTTTGATAACTTTAAAAGGTTGAAAGACTTCTAATAGGATACCGTATATTTCCGTCAAATTAGCGTTTTTCCGGGTAAGGACGACATAAAGTTCCCGCCTGTTGTTCACTTTACTGACGACCCACACATCGCTCATAGTTTTCACCAGAATCTCGCCATCTCCCCAAATCTTGAGATCTTCGCTGAGATCACCGCACACCTGAAACGTTTAATTGATGAATTCTTCTTAAAAGTTCGAAACTAGAGCCAAAAATTAAAAAACCTTGAGGGCCTCGGCGCTGGCGCTGTTGCACTGCAGCACTCTTCCGTGCGTGGGGCTTGTCTGATGGAGAGTTGACTTGAAAGCAAGGTTCGCCTGATTGAAGTAGATGAAACGAAGGTCCCCATTGGTGTTGTTGAGCTGACTCTTATGCAACAGGGTCTGCTCGGCAATCTCCGTCGCGATCAGCGCTACACTGGGAGCCAGCACGGCATCCACGCTGACGAAGAATTCTGTGCTGAGCGCCGTAGACACTACACATCAAACGAGTTTGAATGATAACCACTCATTTTTTTAAACACTTTGATGAGCTTCACCTTGAATAAAGAGACATAGTACTAAGTTAGATACTCTGTAAACAACTAGATGACACTCGTCCGGCTCAGCATTGCCGTGATTGAGAAACAGTCTCGGGGTTTTCATCTCAGTAAGACTTCTGCCCGAATTGGGTCCCGTCAGAAATCGACTCTCCTGACTTTTACTGGCTGAAGCAGGCAGAAGCCCGGTCAGTAGGTAGTGGTTGACCAACTGCATGTCCTCGTGGCATAGGCCGCCCCTTAACGTTTACCAAAATCAGTTTATGTAACTTTAAAACCTGGCAATCAGGGAAATGCTTTTACCAAATAACTTGATCCTGGTACAGTATAAGAGAATGCTGGATGCACGGGAAGGCTTGCTCGATGGTGTGTACCATACCCTGTACTTTGAGAAACAGCAACTTATCCAGCGGAAGAAACTGGATTCCGAAGAGGGCATCCGACAGCTCGGCAGTTTCAAACGGAACCGAGGTTAGATACTGTTTTAACAGAATCATGGACTTTGTAGCAGTATGTAAAAGCAAACAAACAAACATTTAGCTGTACCTTGGGGAAAAAGTAACTCGCTCGGCTTGTGATACTCTGTCTCTCTTCGTCATAGTCCAGGTCTTTGCAGCCGAAGGAAAACGACCCCATGAATAGTCGAAACATTTTGTAAGAGTACTTGAGAACCGAGTGGAAAACGGAATCGTTTATCTCGACCACGTGTGTGCTTCCTTTGTCGTCTTCCCGGTGCACTTTCAACGTCTGTGACAGATATTCATAACAAGTTTCTTATTGAATGGGTTAGTTACTTGTAAGCTTTGTGGAACTAACAAGAACCATGCAGTAACCTGGCTCCGGCAGGTAGAAATACTGACGACAATTGGCCGTGTGCAGGGACTTGCACGGGTTGTTGACATCAAATGTCCTTTTTTGTTATTAAAAAAAAGTTTAATATTCACACTCTTTATTCGGTTTAACGTGCGACTCACCGAGCAAATTTGACAATAGCTGCAGCCTTTCCGGTCTCCTTCATTTGCGTGTCCAGAGACGCATTCTCGGGGGAAAAGTAAATGACACTTTTATGTTCCTATTTTAGTTTTCAAAAAGCCATTACAGTGTCAAATCACTTAGCTCAATTGCAACTATACCTCATTTTCAGGAAATGATTTCTCGTGATTGAACACGAAGAAATTCTGCAAAATCGACGGGAGATCGTGAAGTTCAGTTGGCATGCTGTATGATTGGCCCTCTATAACAGAACACCCTTCTTTGTATTTATTATCGAACAGTTATGTTATGGAATGAAAATGCTATCTGTTGTTATGCTCAGATGTGAACCGTTTCTTGCAAATTACAAACGGCAGTTACGTTGATTATTGAATTTTTTGGATGTGACGTCTGGAAAAAGTGTTCAGAATCGGCCCATCAGCAACCTTTCCTTGCTGTTGATGTTTGTTAGTGTGTGTGTCATCGAGTTAAAACGTCATTGGTAGATGGCGTAGAAGGTACGCTTTTTCACCTTATTTTTGTTTCACGTATTATTATGTAATGACGTAGTAAAATTGCAATTAAAAGTTTTTCATAAAATAATATTTGTATTTAATTATTATCCCTTGATTAATTCGAATTCAAAATTTACTTTATGTATATCGATTACGTGTTAATCGATATCTGGTCAGTTACGAAGCCGATTTCGATGATAGGACATACGCGAGGCGCATACAGCACGGTACGCTAAGGCAAAAAACCATTTGTGGATTTGCGATTTCAGTAAGAAGTTTTCCATCTGCGGCTGATCTAAGGTTTCGTTTTACGTCAAGCCGGGTAACAAATGATTTCCTTTCTGATCGAAATTTCTGTTTTGTTTGCATGCGATTTATAAACTGAACGTTTCAGCATTAAGAGGAAAAGAGCAAAACAAGACCGCTGAGCGGTTTGCGGTCCGGCAATTAAGTTTACTGTCAACTTGGCCGGCATTTCTTGATTCCTAGGTCGTTTACCCTAGTATTAACTTTCGATTCGACAGATTAATTGAACTGAACGACGAGTTATTCGTAGTTCAGTCTTGTAGTGTTAGGTTTGAACATTGATCCCGCAGATGCTTCTGTGGCTTAGTAACATTATTTCACTGATTGATGATAGGATGCTGTAAACTGCAACCATGTCAGTGTACTACAAGTTCAAATCGGCGCTTGACTATGATACGATCACGTTCGACGGGCTTCACATCGCAGTCGGCGACCTGAAGAAGGCCATCATACAGCAAAAGCACCTGGGGAAGGCCACGGATTTTGATTTGCAGATAACAAACGCTCAGACAAATGAGGGTAAGCATCGGTCAACGGCAACTATGTGTCAAGGTTAAATACCGTTATTTCTTTCTCTAGTTTACACGGATGATGTGACTCTCATAGCCAAGAACACGTCACTGATTGTTGCCAGGGTCCCGCTGGCTGCCGGAGGCAGCAGGAAGACATGGTACTCAACTTGGCACCTTACTCACTAACGTTTGATTGACTTAACCATCTCTGTTCATTAGGGAGCGCTCAGACACGAATGCGTCGGGGGCCGTGATGACGTCTTCGTCGACCAAGGGCGTACGTAACATCCATTCAGGATCAGTAAATGTTTTTATGAATGATATAACAAAATTCAGATGAAATTCTTTATGCGATTTAAATATTTTTCTGGAAAACTCGAAATTCGTACATTTAAAAAACCATCGACAGCTATCAATTGGGATGGACGCATTACGGGAACTAGTCATCTGTTCTAGCTTTTTTTGAATTCTGTTGTGCCTTGGATCAAAGTCTTTCCAATGTGTGTACATAACGCGTAAACCCATATCCCGCCCTTTACTTTTGACGCCTGTCCTTTTAAGTGATCGCATTTTTCTTACATATATATATATATATAGGTCCGATGTTTCGTTTCCTTTTTGAACCAAAACAAAAAGCCTCAAAAAGCGGGTCTGGTTATCAAAAGTGCCCGAATGAATTGCGGTCGTTCGCTTGGTTGGCATTTGGATTTTTTTTTCTTGTTTCTTAGTATAACCACCAAAAAAGGCAAAACTCATCAATAAATGATGCAAAGATAATCGTACGATTGGTTACTCTGTCTTTCGGGGTTTTGTTAACTTTGACTTGAAAGTTTAACCAGCTGTTTTGAAACATTGTCGTTGGTCCTCTTGTCATGCTTCGTGTATTGTGTGAATTCCCTAACGAAAAAGAGATGCAATCACCACTTTCAGGGTTCAGGATCGTCTTCAGACTTAGGGCAATTACCGCCGACTGCTGATTCTTCTGGCTCGGTTCTGGATAATTTGGTCAAAGTATTGTATTCACATGCCATGCCTGTTTTCACTGTGCTTAAGGTTTTTCGTTATTTTTTCTTCAAAATGTGCACAGACAACAGATTTGTCCAGATTCGAAGGGACTGAAGACGAGAAGATCAAAGCTATGATGACCCAATCGACGCAGGATTATGATCCGTCTAAGTAAAAACCAATTGGGAGATTTCATCTTTCCAACCTATTAACCTGTCTTCAAATTTAGGTACATGAAAATAAGAGGCGCCAGCCAAATGGGTCCTGTGCCTGGCAACTATTGCTGTTTCAAGTGCGGAATGCCCGGCCATTGGATCAAGAATTGTCCCTTAAATATGGTACTTTTATCTTCTCTTAATCCATCTTATCCGTTATTATTAAAATTTGAAAGCGCGTATTACTCTGTTAGTTATTTACTTAGCTTGTATAATTTATTAATAATTTTTTCTCGTTTGATTTATTTACCTATTAGTTTTACTATTGTATTTTTTTTTTTTGAAAAATCATAAATTAGTGTCAGTATGAGTGGCTTTAATTTGCAATTTTTTGTTCTAGATGGCCGATTTCAAGAAGAGTACCGGAATCCCTCGCAGCTTCATGGTGCCGGTTGACGGTCCCGAAGTACCTGGAGCCATGATGACGCCATCTGGACACTTTGCAGTGCCTGCTATCGATCAGTAAATTTTGAATGTCGCCCACTAGTTCAGCGTTAAAAAAATGTACTGAAATTTTGTCTTGAATAGTCAAGCGTACCGAGAAGTGAAGAAAGAAAGGCCACCGTTTCAAGCCGAGTCACCCACCCAGGAGCAGGAGAAACCCACCATTCCTACTGAGCTAATGTGTGATATCTGCAAGGATTTGCTGTCGGAAGCTGTTTTGAGTCCCTGCTGTGGAAACTCCTTCTGCGATGATTGTAATACTTTGTTGTTGTTGTTGTTGTTATTGTTGTTATTGTTGGAGCCTACGGAATTCATATAATTTGTTTCTCTGGATTGAAATCAGGCATCCGATCGGCTTTACTCGAATCGGAAGACCACGAATGCCCTCTGTGCCACGAGAAGGATGTCTCACCGGACACGTTGATTCCTAACCGCTTTCTACGAGGATCTGTCAATACGTTTCTCAGCGAAACAGGCTACAGGAAGGTCCCACAAGCCCCGGCCACAGCGCCGCAGGCTGGGGCCACTGAGGAGGCTCCTACGGCTGGAGCCGAGACCGTCGTTAAGGTATCGCGTTGTTTCCATTATCGTACATAGTACCGCAAAGTACTGAAGACTGCGGTCAATATAAACAATACTAAACAGTAATACAATCTAGGTCTTTGAGCCTAGAGTAAGTAGTCCAACTTTGATTGGTATGTGATTAATTGGGCTATTGGAATGTTTTTTTTTTTATTAATTCAAGGCGGAGCCAACGGCTGAAGCTAGTCTACAGGAGCCTCCAGCAGAAGCAGACCTCTCTAGTACAGATGCGGTTAAAGCAGAGCCCTCGGAGGAATCGGTCGAGGCTTCCAAAGCTACCGAAGCGACCGAGGAAGCCGAGACCGCTGCATTGGAAACGCCTCAGCCGGGTACAGTGGAAACTGACGAACCCATGCCACCTGGAGGGGATAGTTTCGAGTAAGTCTTGTTATAGAACATGTTGAATTTAGTCTAACGTGTAAAAACTCCATGTTCTTGAACTGGTAGAGCGGAAAACCGGACAGCCACACCGACTGTCGACGAGAAACCAGCCGAGGATGCGAAAATCGATACCCGCTCGGCGTCACCTCGACCGCAGGAAAATGCCGAGTCGTCTGCGAACAAGATTTCTCAACCTCCAGCTTCGTCCAAGACGCCTCTGTTCCCTGTACAGCAGGTATTTCAAGCAACAGTCATTTTTGTGGGAATCTTCTAACTCGAGTACTTTCTGCCGTAGTCTGTCTTGCTCCAAGGAACACCGCTACTGATTGGTTCGCAAAACCCGCAGCAGATGGCGCTTCTTCAGCAAGCGTTGGCTATACAGCGTCTCCCGTTAATCTCGCAGAGTAGTTCTCTGTTACCGACGCCTAGTGTGGCTACCGCGACGCCGGTGAATACTTCAACATCAGGTAAATTTCCTGTTTGGTTGTCACCCCCTGTTGATGTTTCAAACTTGCTAATTACGTTTAATTTGCTTTCAGTATCGGGTGTTCTGCCAATACCCCCACCAACTCACCTTCCACCGCCGGGTTTCAGTAGAACAGTCCCTCCTCCGGGGTTTTCATCCGGCGGAGCTGCGACAGCCAGAGGAGCTATACCGTTCCCCCCACCTATGGGATATCCTGGGTGAATATTACTAATGCTATATATGACTTAGTTTTATTTGAATCACTAAGAAGCTAATGCCTTTGTGATATAACAGCACTTCTGGCTATCATATTCCCGAAATGACCTATGGAGGCTACGGTCAGTCTCAGAGCGGCAGAGGTGGTGCGTCAGCGATGTCGACGCTTCAACCAGGGTACATTCGAACTGACTAACTTTGAATCGTGATTATTTCTAACTCGTAATTTTGCTGAACTTATAAGAATCATCGAGGATCCGCTTGCCGCATTTGAGAAGATATTGAGGGAGAAGGAAGAACGCGATCGGGTGAGACGGAGACGTTCGCCCTCACGCTCGCGTTCTCGGTCTAGGTCCAGGTAACGTCGTCTTTAAAAAATGATTGAAAATGTCATAATTTCTAGGCACGCTTAATTTACGTCCCAATGGTAGACTTGTTATTTGGACTTGAGAAACTAGACAAGATATTTATCCTTGGATGAAATTTTTTTGTAATTTTATATTCTTGTGAATTTGATTGGCCTAAAGTTGATTTAATTAAGTTAATCACAGTTTTGTTTGTAAACAGTTGAAGAGATTAACAAATGCGTCATTAAGAGCGTACAGTCTAGATAGAATAAAAGGCTTTTTGCTGGGAAAAGTAGTTTGCTTATTTCTCTAGTATTTTCAAAGATGTAGCAGCCCCCAAAAAATACCGGATGTAAAACTAGTAGTATTTAATGTACTAACCAAATTTCCTTAGAATCGGGTTATTAGTTTGGCTAAAATATAATGCTGAAGTTAAAAGGTTAACGCAAATACCCACCATCCGGAACCTTTAATAAATGATGGGCAATAATGAGAATCAATGTAGATTTTAAAACATATTTTGTAACGACATCTAAATTAATTAATCTGTCACTTGAAATGAATTACTGAACGTAGCAATTTCCCCCCTCGGGGCAATGTTTTGGGAACAGGTCCCCTTCAAGACGCTCCAAAACTCCACGTCAGCGCAGTCGCTCCCACAGCAGCTCTCCTCGGAGGCGTTCACGCTCAAGGTCACCGTCGCTTCGGAGACGCAGAAGTCGCTCACCCGTTTCCCGTTCCCGCCGAGGCCGTTCGCGATCCCCGTCACACGGTCGCTCGCCCAGTCCGCGCGGCGGAAGACGTTATTACAGCAGGTCGCCTCATGGATCTCCTAAAAGGTTTATATTCCAACTTTGATCAGTCTATTTTCAAGTTTGTTTCGATATTTCTATATTCATTCTTATTTAAGTTAGAGTGTTTGGAGTTCCGAGTCGGTTTTAATTTTATTTTTCTGTATTTTTTTTTAATTCGCCACCTTCACTAGCTTGTGAAACTGAATCCTTTTTTAAGCAAGGGTAGTTTTCTTCTTATTATCTAAATGTAGATTTTACAGTTATAACTATCGCCCATGTTATTTTAATTTGTATAATAGTGGTTTAAACCATGAACACATGGCCGTATGTTTTGTTCAAGCAGTTTGTGGCTATGAATGATTGATGGTTCGTTATATGCTACTTTGAATACATTTCTATTTTCCCTTGTGTTATCTGTTTTCATCTTTACAACTTGCTGTCTGTATAAACTCTGATTTGGTATTTTTTTCCATTTGCAGGCATTCGAGGGAATACCGAGATGATTACGGTCCAGGACCCAACTATTTTGCTCCCTACCCGTATCCTATGGGTCCTCACGGTCCGCCGCCTTTCCGAGGGTACGGTCCGATGGGACCTAGAGGCGGGCCCATGGGGTACATGCCCCGAGGTCCAGGTCCTCACTTTGGACCCATGGCAAGAGGAATGCCCCGAGTGCCGTTCCCCATGGGTTTGATGGGCCCACGAGGGCCCATGGGTCTGCTGGGCGGGCCTCCACCTTCACTGCTTTCCTTGGACCTTGGTGGCAAGGGACGGGGCTATCGGGACGATAGGCGACGTGATGAGAGAGACTTGCCAGAACACGATAGGTAATTTAATTTTTACAATTTGTAGCTTTTGTCATTAATTTTAAATTTTTTAGTTTGATTTATTAATGTATTCTCTTTGTTGAAAAACAAAAACAACAAATTTGGCTTTTTTTGTTGTATGTTTTGTTTACAATTATTTATTGAATTTTGTTCTGTCGCAGGGGCCGCAGGTCGCCTCCGCCACCTCCCCCGGGGGAGTTTGAAGAAGCTTCGGTGACGTACAAATCGCGGCACAGGGAAAGGCCTGAGAGGGTCCGAGAAAGAGATTTTGATAGATACCGTCGCGAGGACTACGAGAGGGATTACCGCGAACGAGACCACGATAGACACCGGGAACGCGACAGGGACAGGAGCTACGAGAAAGAGCGAGAAAGCTCGCGCCGCAGTCGGAGTTCTGCTTCCGATGACGCCGAGAAAGAGAAGAGCGCAGCGAAAGTTAAGGAGAAGCTGAAAGAAAAGGAGAAAGAAAGAGAGAAGGAAAAGGAGAAAGAAAAAGAGAAGGAAAAGGAAAAGAAGGAGAAGAAGCGAGAAAGATCCAGAGAAGCCGAAGATAAGAAGAAGGACAAGAAAAAGAAGAAGAAGAAGGAAAAGGAGAAAGAGAAAGAGAAAGAAAAGGACAAAGAAAAGAAAGAGAAAAAGAAAAGCAAGCACGACAAGAAACGCAGCGCCGAACCCGAGGAAGGAGGAAAAACAGAAGATGGTCCAAAAGATGCTGAAGCGACCTCAATCAACGGTATTCAACTAATAACGCATTCTAACCGTAGTTTAGCCTTCAGTGTTCACAGTACAAGCCTTAGTTGTACTACAGACATAGTATAGATTAATGTACTAATGTACATATACTTAATTGATATAAATAGTCAACATACTCGCATCCTAACAAGCTTTAACACGGCTTATTATCTGCCACTATCGAATGTAGAAAGCCATGTCGAGCCTGAACGACCTGATACTTGGGATGAAGGCGACAAACAAACAGCAGAGCAGGAGCCGTTCGAGTCGACGAGGGTTTCCGTGGAGGATCGGGTCAGTGGTTTCGATGAGGAGGCAGCCAACCGGGAGGAAGAGGGTGACGTGTTGATCATAACCGAAGATAAACCCCTGGAGGAGCCGGAAACCGAAGCGGAAAGAGTCACTGAGGGACGTCGTTCGAAGAGCCAGGAGAAAGAAACGGACAGATATCGCGAAAAGCTCAAATCCAAGAAGGAGAAAAGCAAAGAAAAGGAGAAGAAGACGGAAGACATTCCGCCGCTGCCTCGTTCCAAGTGGGAGAAGGAAGACGAAGACGATGCGGATGAACCGTCAGCCGCCGTGTTTGGGGACAACAAGAAAAGCGAAGGTGGCAGCCGGGCCGAGAATATGATCTTTCGCAAAGCTATTGGTGCCATCAAGCCCAAGGCTATCAAGATTGAGCTGAAACCCGAGCGTCGTGTTTTGCTCGAAGCCGGTTCTTCGTCCACGCAGGAAACGGAGCGCAAAGCTTCCGCAGAGGAGCACAAGCAACAGGGCGAGAGCTCCAAATACCGCGTCCTGGACCGGTCCAAGTTTCATCCTGGCGAAGAGGCCAAAGAAAAAGACCAGGGCGAGGAGAAGAAGAAATCAGCCCGCGAACGGCTGGGCGACAAAGTCGAAGCGCAGCATCGGTCTGAGGCCGATCAGATTCGAGAACCCAGTAAAGATAAGCGGGATTGCGAAAGGAAAAGCGAAAAGCGCAAGCGGAGCACGAGCAAAGAGAAGGTAATAACCACCATTATAGTGTTTTACGCGTATAATCATACAGCATACTAAAAAGTCCCGCATGTATGTACAATACTAGTATATTGCTAATAAGCATAAATTATCCATTCTATAAAGAGTTAACGTATAATGCATATTTTATGCTGTGTATTCTAATGCATTATAAATTGTAATTTAATGTACATACGTTGTATTGTACTATCTAATGTATCTTATAGTAAGTTTATATAAATAGTATAAATATATACTATTGCGTACAAAGGCCTTCTAGTAATCAGCTTTATATTTTAGAAAATTCAAGTTCCTTTACCGTTGCGTTCATTGTTTTGATTTCTTCAAGGGACACGACAAGAAGAACAAAGAAGACAAGCGCGAACGAGACAAGAAGAGTCGACACAAGGACAAGGATAAAGATAAAGAGAAGGAAAAAGAAAAAGAAAAGGAGAAGGAGAAGGAGAAAGACCGAGACAAGAGGAGCAAGAAAAAGTCCAGATCCGACAAGGAGAAATCACACAAGGACGAAACCAAAATCGAAGAAACAGAGAAACCGAAAAGCAAACGAGACGACCGCGAGGAGAAAGCCTCAGCTTCACCGGCTTCAAGGAAACGAGAGCGAACACCAGCCGTCAGCAAGTCGGATCGAACTACGGCCAAGAAGCCGAAGGTGGATCCTAAAGAGACTGGTACGAACTTAAGTTAAAAGCAGTAGGCATTTTATCATAGTTGAACAACGATTGTTATTGGCTCAACAGAAAAGTCGGAAAGCAAGAAGCTGCGTCGTTCGTCATCAACCTCAAGCAACAGTTCCGCGAGCGGCAGCAGCAGCGGCAGTAGTAGCAGCAGCACGGAGGACAGCAGCTCCTCTTCCGAGTCGGACGAGAAGAGCAAATCCAAGAAACACCGCCGTCGAAGACGCAGCACGTCGTCGAGCAACTCGGCCAGCAGCGAGGTCTCGGAGAAAACTCGCAAGCTTAAGAAGAAGAAACCCTCGAAAAAGTCGGCCAAAAAGAAGTCGAAGAAATCATCCAAGTAGACGGTTTATCACAGGGGACAGGTCTTGTAATCCGGAACGTCGCCGCAACACTGGAGCAAATACAATTACAGTTTCAAAATAGCCAACTGGTTTGAATTCATTCTTTTACTGATGCTGTGCAAAGACGAACTAGCCAGCCTTAAGAGAAAAGCTCTAGTTAGTGTCTTGACGATCTAAACTCCTCATCAAAGTATGAATGTCGGTAACGTACAGGAAAACGCATAGCGAAAATTTTAAATCATTTTTAACCTTCATCAATATATTAGTATTAGTACTTTGCATTACTACTAAAAGTGTGTTTATAATCAGTTGAGTATACACTTTATACAAACTTAACTTCTACCTTACGAACTTCAAGAAGTTCGGCGATATGAAGTCTTTAGTGGCTTTAGCCTGTGTAATCGGGCTTTCTTAGAATAAATCACTAGTAATAAGTCACTAATATAATAATCACTAGTAATTAATGGTCTTTAAATAAATCACTAGGGATACTCGGCAAAATAGCACACCCTTCCCATTCTCTTTCTTGCGCATCTTCATCTTAGGTACTTATAATGTACAGAAGTACACTGAGAAGTCTTTAGGAATTACGATAACACGATTTAATATTAGAAATCCCGCCGCAAGCGGGAGTTTTTTCTACTTTTTGATGAATACAAGAAAAGTACGGGGGGGGGGTGGGGGCGAGTATACTGAGCGCACGCTATTTTCAACTCGCGGCGGAGAAAAAAGTGTCTATTGGACAGTCTTCACCAGAGTTGCCAGTCACATTACGGAGACAAGACGGTACTCTTACATCTTCCCAAATTCAGTCAGCCAAACTTCTACTTCACACTTTCTGCCCAAGTGATTCCACGATAGGAGAATCTAGTAAACAAAAGAAACTTCGCGCGACAGTCATCAAACAGCTTTCCTCTACTCAGTCAACTAATCTAGAACCCATAATTATTGAAGAACAAGAAGTAATCGAAGCAATTTTTCACGTGGGAGCATTTAAAGCTCCGGGACATGATCACTTACCACCTATTGTGTTACAAAAAAAACAGTCGACATTTTCTCAAAGTTCTCAAAATGTGTAGTACAACTTTTTAACGCATGTTTTCGTTTTGAATACTTTCCACGACATGGAAATCCGCGAAAATTACAACCATTCCTAAATCCTAAATCCAATGTTATGTATTATAATTCTACTCGGAAGAAAATAAACTTAGTTGGTATACCTAACAGGTAAGCCAGAAAAGAAACTTTTCAATGCAGAAACTTCCGTTTTAAAAATGGCAGCAATTGGTAAAAGTGATGAGCAGTGTCTGCAGCAAGGGATTCGACAAATACGCATCTTCAGCGACACAGCTTGGCTTCCCCTAAAGGCACTTCCGTCTCCAAGCCGAGCACAAGATGCCTACACGATTTGGACAACGAGTAAACTGAACGAGTTTATCACACGGAGCGCGGACTCGAGGATAACCTTGATTTGGATTCCAGGCCACCACGGAATCCGGGGGAACGAATGTGCCGATATTTTGGCTAAGCGGGCCTGCCGCCTTGCGCCCCTACATAATATACTTTTATATTTTATATGCGGCCATACGTACACATCCCTTTTTCTTGACCAATTCCTTCCATTCTTGATCAATTTCTTGCAAATTTTGCTCTTTATGAGTGCGAGAGCTCTTCCTCAGCGTATGTTTTTGTCGCTTTGATATCCACCTTCGACGCTTACGAAGCAACTGCCTCGTGAAACCCTCCCCGTAGGCACCTTTGCGTATTTATGCTACATTTATTATGTCAAGTGCAATGTAACATTATACTTTATAATTCAGTTTGGAAGATAGTTAGATTATGACAGTTTTTGTTTTTGATTTTTATTTTTTAAGTCAACGCAATTTGTGCATGTGGTATCTCCAAGGTTTGAATTGTAAAACTTCTGCAAAATCTAGAATGAATATAGGGACAGCACAACAAAGAGCACACAGCCTAGAGCAAAAAAGGGATCCTAAAGGTAGCTTAATACAATACATAGTTTTTATTTTTTACATCTAGTTCTGTAACTAGTAATTTCGTGGTTGATTTATTGGTGAAAATACGAAAGAAATAATAAGCAAAAACAGCTTTAAAACTTTTACGCTGCCGTGATCCTTTTTTTCTTCTAGACTATCCGGCTACTACCAAAAAGCTAATACATTAATAACATTATTCGTTTTCAGTGCAATATTGACTTTGATCTGTTATTGATACTCAAGTAGATCAAGGCCCTTGATCTGATCTAATCTGATCTGTGGTCGAGGAAAAACTGATCTTGATCTGATCTAGATCACGTTTGCCTGTGCCTTGCCCATCACTGGGTAGGTAGATAAATATATGGTTAGATAGATAGATAGATGCAGATATACAGATAGATAGAGAGGTAGGTAAATAGATAGGCAAATATATAGATAGATACGGAGGTAGAAATAGTTGGAAAGTTAGAAATATTGGCCGTCTAGAAGTGCCATCTAGCGACGTCAAGTATAACTATTTCTCATTTGACTTCCATAGCCCGCGGGTTTATAGTGTCGGCCTTGCGCGTACTTGGCTGTCACTTTGTTTGTGCCAGTGGGACCGAGTTCGTTTGGAATTAAATCTCTGTTATGTTATTGTTCTTCTAAGCATTGCTGCAAGGTTCATTTCATTCCAGCAGTGTAATTTACTTTTAGTGGAAGTGATAGCTCGTATTGCAGATTTAAATTTACCGTTTTCTGTCTAACCAACCGAAACTGAAAGTTCGACCAGTTTTGAAAAGGGAAACGTTTTTCTGTGTTGAGGTGTGCGCACCGCTGAAGTCATCCGTGTCGTCCACCTTTAGGCGCGCTGTTGAATCACCGCCTGCTTGAACTGAATCAAAGTCCCCGCACGTTTGCGATGCGCTCACCCATTTTTACCACAGCCGCGACCAACAGACGCGTCGGACCAGCCTTTTAAGTGACGGGCCATCTCGACAGCTTACACTCAAGTCACCAGTGTTCAAATCCCACCATGGCTCGGCACACCGGTCTGGTTTGCCTTCTGCACCTGGGACTCGCCGTCTCGCTGCTGCGTGCGGGTAAGTCTCGGCTGCGTGCCGCGTGCTATTCTGGGGGAAACCTAGGGAGGGTGAAGGAACTGCTTATCCGTTTGCCCCATTTCCAGCATAATGTTTACACAAGGGTGCCATTTCGAGTGACAAGGAGAAATATACAGCTTGTCAACTGTTCACCAATTATTCATGACCCCATAAGCCAGGAATGTACCTCTAAATTTAGACTTTCGGAAACTTGAATCTCTGGTATACGTAAATATCAACCTTTCTTTTAATTGTCTTTATAAAATGGGGGGAAAACGCGATTGGCTGGCGAGGGAGCGTTAAGAAATTCGATACTGTAACAGTTACGCCCAGTTTCAATCATCGAAGAGGGGGGCCATAAAAAAGTAAGGTTTCAAGAAGCCGCGCGTGACACATGCCATCGATAGAGATGTAAACCAGACTTTGCGATATCGTGTGAAACAGTTCTTCTAAGGTCCAATGTTTTATTAAAAATAATAAACAAGCATTTAAAGTTGCAGTCGTTCGTCTGTTGGGGTCCTTGAAAAACGACAATTTAATTTTTTTTAATTTCTTGAAAATGAAAAGTTGGGAAGACTTGGGAAAATTTAGCCTCCGGCTCAAAGGGAAGCAACACGGAACGTTCTTTTGTGGTTTTTGCTCCGGACCGTTGCCGCCGGGCAAATGCTTGACATTGACTGTCCTCCTCCTAGTCCCCCCTCCCCCCTCAAATGCAATTTCCCACGCTACCCTCTTCAACTCCGAAGCGGAAAAATCGTTACATTTTTAAAACAAAGTATTACATCTAAATATCCGTTGATAATTACCATATTTTTAAAAAAATTATCTCAGTAGTAATGAAATATATTTTTAAAAGAATATCCAGACGTGTATTTTAGAAGTTCTACTGTTTCAACTGAAAACTATACTGATCGGTACTGATTGATACTGATACCAAATTGAAATCTATGTGCAATTATTTATTAAACCATTAAGTAATCATATATATTTGCTATAAATCTATTTGTGGATTAATTAAATAATTGATCGCCCTTTAAAATTCCTTTTCTATTAATATATTGTTGTTGTTTTTTTGAAACTAGAAAACATGCAAGCGCCCATCTTCGTTACGCAACCGTCAGCATCTGCCAGTATCGTCAGCGAAGGACGAGCCAAATTCCTCCAGTGCCACGCGTTTGGTAAATTTCTCGTTCTCTCGTTCAGCGTCTAATGATGTCAGTGTTTTAAGGGGGAAGAATGAGACCCGCCCTGTGCGAAATGAGGCCATTATGCGCGTAACTGGGGAGGATCTAAACGAGGAGAGGAAGCAGACTAAGGGACAGCACCTGTGTACCACATGATGAATTTCCTGTCTCAAGCCGGAAAGAGGCTTAACCGATACGCTACCAACTGCTGTGTCCTCATTGAACCTTTGTTTTTTTTACGGAAACTAGATTAAGCAACATAATTGAAATCAAGTATCTACTAGTTTAATGTATTTTTAATTTAATATAATTGTATATGTTCATATGGAGAATTAAATTATATTTGCATGTTGTGTCTTTATGAATTGAGCAGTTACATTCATTATCCTGTTTGTTGAGTTGATGGTCTGATTATCGTCTTGATTTAGGATATCCTGTGCCAGAGTACCGTTGGATAAAGGACGGCCAGTTTCTGACGCAGTTTCCCTCGGACAATGTCTACAAGATCCAATCGGTGCGCCGGGACGACGCGGGCACCTACCAGTGCGTGGCCCGCAACTCGGTCGGCTCTATTTTCAGCGACAAAGTGAAACTCGACGTGGCTTGTAAGCGACAGAGCAATTTGTGCTGTTTTTATTAGACCAGCACCGCCCTTGTCAACTTTTCCCTTTTCTTGTTTTCGTGTCTTTCGTTGCGCACTCACAAATGACGTGCGTTTTTCAACTGAGTGTAATTAAGGGCTCTTCCTCCATTTTGTATTTGTAAAAATTTTCACCAAATAGGTTAATTTGAAATTGTAATTTTAACACTAATGAATCCTCTTCATTAACCTTAATTTAATTAAGTTAACTTAATTACGCACAGTACCAACTTGAGATGTTAAAATATATCCTCAGCACTGGGGAAAGTGCATTAAACTCTTCAAGTTAAATTAACCGGAATTCAATTAAGTTAATTACGTTACTGTATAATGATTACGCGCCTCTGTCGGTGTCATTAGTTAATATCAGACTTAATGATGTTAATTTATGTTGAAGACATGAGCCCGTTCGGTGATCACTCGGAGGCGACGGTGGAGGTTGGCGTCGGGGAAGCAGCCGTCATTCAACTTCCGTCGCTGGACTCGAAACCGGCGCCCGTCGTCACCTGGGAAGCGGAAGACGGAACGCCGCTGTACGGCCACAAATACGCCCAAGGACCCAATAGTGAGCTGGTCATACTCTCGGCCGCTGAAACCGACCAAAAAGTTTATCGGTAATTATTTGTTTCTCTCTCAAAATCTCCTTTCTCATGTCTCAGAGGTTGTGAATTGATTTACGTTATCTTTAATTCTATCTATTTTTAAATTCCAGAGCCCTGGTGACGAACGCTCAACTCGGTCAAGAAGAGCAAAGCGGAGGCATCCGGTTAGTAGTCCGCGGGAGCGAGTCGGAAGCCGCCGATATCCCTGCGCGGATCATCGTCCCTCCCACGAATACCGAAATCATCAAAGGGACACCTGTCAGCGAACTACACTGTATTGCCAATGCCAGGTGCTTACTCTTGTTTATCACGTTTAGTCGTCATGATAACACTACAAGTTATAATGGAACGAAACGACAGATAACGTTGATGTATTATGATGATCATTTCAGGCCTCTGTTTTTACTGGAAACCCTCTGGTACAAGGACGGCGTACCCATTGAAAGCTCAGGGATCCCTCACACCTTCAACGACCTGTGGAATCGGACTCTGTCGCTGTTGAACGCCGACGCTAGCCACGGCGGAACGTACACTTGCCGAGTGTCCATGAAATCGTCGCAGGTGGAACCCATAACCGTCTCCGCTAACGTGACTATTCTGGAGAAACCAGTCCTGGTAGAAAAAGTCGGTCTGGAGACGTTTGGCGATTTCGGGAAGATTTCATCGTTACCCTGCAGTGCGCGGGCTGTGCCGGCGCCAAGTATCGTATGGTACAGGAATACCGTGGATGTCACGACGATACCGGGAAACAAGTACAGTCATATGATAATCCAAACAAAGGGTGTTACCTAAATCTCCTTTTCAGGTATTTTGTAGCGGACGATGGATCTCTGAAGATTCAGAAACTGGCCATGGAAGACGGAGGAATGTACCAGTGCGTAGCGTCCAACTCGGCAGGCGAGGCAACAGCCTCAACGTGGCTTAAAGTCAAAAGTACACCGTGATATCTAGCCATGTTTTACTTACTGATTTAAACTAAAAGAGGAAAAGAATTAACCGTTTGGGTTTTGTGGTTTTTCTCCGATTGCTTCTCTATTAATCCGTGTCTAGCTAAGGTTACTAACCAACTAATATTACAGAAGATGATTCTGACTCAAATCTCGCCAAAGCGGGCCTGTCGAACGTAGCCCGGCTCCGTGTCAGTGATTTACCCGACAGAGAAAAGGATTTTCTGGGCATTGGGGGTAATTAGTGCACTAACCCTCGAAACCTTTTTTTCACGATTATTATTCCTCGTGTGCTTTTTAATCGCTTCGCCTTCTGCCTCAGTGTTCTGTTTCGCTTCAGCTTTTCTGGAAAATAACTCTAAAACTTGGTGGATTTCAAAAACTAAACTGGTTCGAAACATTAGCTTCTGCACCTGTCATGGAATCCCCGCCGGAAAACCGCACCGTTCGCGATGGCCATGACGGAGCGTTCCAGTGCAAAGCAGGAGGAGCTCCCAGTCCTAATACGACGTGGATATACAACGGTAGTTTTCTATTATAACTGTATGTTAATAGTAGTTTGAATAGAATTCTTAAAACCGCAATTGGAAGAACTAGTCGATAAAGAAACGGGTATTATTATTTGTTAATAATGTGATTTCTGATTGCGCATGTCGTAGTAATAGCATAAGACGTGATCGTTTTGCTAATTGGGAAGAACGTGAAGTTAATTCAACATTATGGTTTTAGTAAATTTATCTCAGGAAACACGCTACTGTTATCACATTCAAGATTTGTTTATATTGATTTTGTTCCCCCGTTGCAATTGTAGATACGACTGTACTGGTTCCTTCAGGCCGGATACAGATACTCGAAGATGGCTCGCTACTGGTGGCCGCGGTTCGGGCTCCCGATGCTGGGAAGTACACGTGCGTACGTGCCAATGAAGCTGGCAGTGTCGAGGCTTCGGCTTATCTTTCCGTTCTAGGTAAGAAACTAAACTACTTTTCTAGATAGGTAGATAGTTTAGACAGATAGGTATAGGTGGATACTTAGATGAACCTATAGATAAATAAGCAGATAGATAGATAGATACAATAGACAAATAGACAGGCAGATAGATAGATAGTTAGATAGATAGATAGTTGGATAGATAGACCGATATATAGATTGACAGATAGATAGGTGGAATAGACAATTGGAAAAGGCAGATAGATAGATAGTTGGATAGATAGACCGATATATAGATTGACAGATAGATAGGTGGAATAGACAAATGGAAAAGGCAGATAGATAGATAGATAATAAAAAGACGAAAAAAGTGTGACCGTTTACATGTATATTGGCGCAACAAACCAATGCAAATGGGACACCAGAATCATTTTATTTTAAATTACACTTTTCTTCTCGCAGTGCGCACTCAGATCGTCCAGCCACCCGTCGATAGCCGCGTCATCCTGGGTAATGTGGCCACCCTTCAGTGCAAAATTTCCGGCGATTCGTCCATCGAGTATAACATCCAGTGGTACCACGAGAACAGGTAATGACTTGAAACCAAGCTTAAACCTGAAGTATTCACAAATAAAAGAGAAATTCATTAAAAGAACGGATTAGACAAGTGAAAACTAGAATAAAATCATAGGGATTTACTTTTTCGTAACTTGGAGACAATTATCACTGAGTGGGTAATTATTGTCACAATAGGTTGATAGACCCTAGCCGGAGCCAGCGCATTCAAGTTCTTTCCGATGGAACTTTACAAATAGCCGAGGCTCGCGCCTCCGACGTGGGTACTTACTCGTGCCATGTCACTTCATCCGGCGGAGATGACTCGCGTCAGGCCAGGTTGTACGTCATCGAATTACCGTACCCGCCGACGGGTGTTAGCGCCACTAGACTGGGCAGCGGCAAATCGGTCAACGTATCCTGGGTACCGGGTTTTGACGGGCACAGTCCCGTAACGAAATTCATCATCCAGCAGAGAGCCGTACCCATTACAGGTTTGGAAAAAAAAAGATTGATTTTCTCCACCGTTATAAGTACTATAATTGAAAGATTGTAAAGCGATTGATAATCCTTTGTTATAGTGTTAAAACTAATGTTAATTATTGTAATTCAAGTTCATGGAATGTTTTACATAAATAGAATGTTAAATGCTACTTAATTGCAGTAATAATAGTTGTATTAATATTTGAATAATTTGTACAGGACCCATACCGGACACCTTGAATAGCTGGACGACGGAACTGGCCAACATATCCAGCACTGCACGCTGGGTGATACTGGCCTCGTTGAAAGCCGCAGCCGCTTATCAGTTCCGAGTTAGTGCCGTCAATAGTGTAGGAGAGGGACAACCGTCCGAACCCAGTAACAGGGTCACGCTACCTCAAGAAGGTCCGTATCTTTTCGAGTCTTATCCACCTATCTCAATTGCCTTTGCAGTTTATTCGTTTCGCCAGTGTAAATCCTGGTGTATTAGATGAATGAAGGCCCATGTTTGTTTTTAATGTAAATTAGTCTTATATATGTTAGATATAATCCATCTGATCATGTATCTGGGTCAATCTGTAAAGAGCTTGTTTTGAATCTGTAGTTCCGTCAGCCGCGCCCGTTGGTTTAGTGGGTTCCGCCCGCTCGGCTTCGCAAATTATGATTCAGTGGCAGCCGCCGGACGACGAGCACCGCAACGGACAGATCGTCGGCTACCTCGTCCGTTACAGACTACGGGGCTACGGGGACACTGCGCCGTGGTCGTACCGTAATATCACTAGCGAGGTACTAGCGCTCTCCATTTTTTTCCTCCCGTATTAGCTCATCTAATCTCATGATAACTTACAATTTACAGGCGCAGAGGAATTACCTGATTGAGGATTTGATTACTTGGAAAGATTACGAAATTCAAATCGCTGCATTTAATAAAGTGGGCGCTGGCACTTTCAGCAAGTCCATCACTGTCAAAACAAGAGAAGGAGGTAAAATTAACTTCTTACGTATTAAAGACTTGCATCCTTGATATCCTATCTCATATAACATTAAAACATCACGTGTTGATTGTTGACCTGTTTTTGGAAAATGCCCAGTTCCCGAAGCTGCTCCCACTCGCATCCGAGCGGAATCGATTAATTCAACTGCCTTGCGCGTTTGGTGGACCCCGCCTGATCCGCAGCTCATCAACGGTATCAATCAGGGCTACAAAGTACAAGTCTGGAAAGGTAACTTTCTCATTTCCCCATTTTTACCATTACTTTACTAGTATGAATTGTTAGCAGATTATTAATTTATTAATTTTAGCCACTACTAAAATAATAATAATTAATCGTTAATTAGTATCAGAAATTAAGATTCAGAATTACGAGTGACTTACGCCCCACGTTATGTTTTTCTGATCCAATTCCAATTTCTTCCCCCCTTTGTACAGTGGGCAATCATGCACAACCGGAGAAGACTGTAGCAGTGCCGCCGAGTCCGTTTGATCCGCTAGCCGAGCAGAGCGCGGTGGTAGAAGGCGTCGAGAAGTACACAGGCTACAACGTGACCGTCTTGTGCTTTACTAGCCCCGGGGATGGACCACGCAGCCCTCCGGTGTTTGTTCGCACTGCCGAAGATGGTACTTTTGCAAAGCGATATTGTTGTTTTCATACTTTGACATAGATACATAGATAGGTAGATAAGTATATTGATATATATTCGATAAATAGATGGATAGATCGGTAGGTAGATATCAGATAGAAAGGTGAATAAGTAGATAGATACACCGATGTAGATGGATTCGTCCAGAGATACATAGGTAGGAAGAGAGACAGATAGATAGATCAGCAAATAGTTTGAAAGATAGGCAGGTATAGATAGGATTGGTAGTTTAACGGCTACTTGTCGTAGATTAACACTTGCTGACTAATTAACTCTTACTAATCTTTAAAAAACAGTTCCTGACGAAGTCGCCGGTCTGCGTTTTGACGAGATCAGCGATCGGTCGGTACGGGTGCTGTGGTCGCCTCCGGAGAAGAGCAACGGCATTCTGCTGGGCTACACCGTGCGCTGGGCCGTCAAGGATATGCCGCATACGTTAAAAGTCAAGAACGTAACGGCTAATGCAACCAGTTTGCAGGTCAACAACTTACAGGTAAATCAAAGTGAAAAGTTCACTCTCGAACAATTGGTAACCTGCATTCCGTATTACGCGCATTAATGGATTACGTGCCCGTTTAATACTACCTATTGTAGTTGTACATAGGGTTGCAGCCGTAAAAAAAAAGTTAAATATGAGCGTTTTAGTAAGGTAAAAAAATGATAATAATGATGGTAACGGTAATTATTTATGTGAAATATTATTTTAATTACTAATACAACTTAATTATTACTTATACTTCCTACTTACCAACTCCTACTTACTAACTACTACTTATAATTACTAATTTTCTAGTGTCAGTTTCAATCGTAAGCACGAATATTGTTTAACTATTCTAAAAGAAACGTATGTACCAGTTTTACGTTTGATATAATTTATTTGTGTTTTCCATTGTAGCCAACCACACACTACACATTTGAAGTGATCGCATGGACCAGCGTGGGCGCAGGCCCACCGAAGACGGCGACAATTCAGTCCGGTATTGAGCCAGTTCTTCCAGCAGCACCTTCCCGCTTGGCTGTCTCCAACATCGAGGCGTTCTCCGTCGTTTTGCAGTTCACTCCCGGCTTTGACGGCAATTCATCCATCATCAAGTGGACAGTTCAGGTAATCAATCAACACTGAAGCGTTTATTGAATTTAGTTATTGATGCACCCGTTAACTTGTTACTTGTCCAGGCCCAGACATCGAGAAACAGCACGTGGGATACGATTTGGGAGGTGAGCGATCCCGAAGCGACTACGATATCGGTGCGCAACTTGACTCCCTTTATGGACTATTCTTTGCGCTTGATCGCCAACAATGTCGTCGGTCCGTCACCTCCCTCAGAGCCAACGAAACAGTTCCAGACGATACAAGCACCGCCCTCTCACGCTCCTTACAACGTCACGGTGCGCGCGGTGAGCGCTACGCAACTGCGAGTCCGCTGGACGGTGAGTATCTTTGAATTGTTCGGCAGCCCGGTTTCAGCAGTTTTTCCCCTCTGTCGGTCCTCTTTGTCCTAAATTAACAACTTGTGACGGTTACTTGCCGGTATATTCTGTTCGATGTTGATCTAATCACCCGTACGAAGTGTTCTTTTGTGAATTCTAAATTTTGAACTCGGTTGTTGTGATTCCACTGTAATCGTATTTGTGCAGTAATGATTCTCCTGGTCTGTTTTTCCCCCCCATAGCCGTTGCAACAAGTGGAATGGTTTGGCGTTCCCCGTGGCTACAACATCTCTTACCTGCAACGAGGGGTCGATTCAAGACCGGTTTCTATCAGCGTCGAAGACCACAACGCCAATTCGTTCGTTCTCGAAGGACTCGAGGAATTCGCCCTGTACGACATTGTCGTTCAGGCCTACAACGATGTCGGGTCTTCACAACCAAGTCCGCCGGCTACAGAGCGCACTCGAGAATCAAGTATAACCCTCTTCCTCTAATCTAATCCTAATCGTATCTGATCGAGAACAGTTTAATCCGATTTAAGTCAAGTGGTACTGTAAGTTAAACTATGTTTGACTAGCGATTCAAGTTCCGTCCAATGGCTAACGATTGTCCTTTTAAAGCTCCAAGTGCCGGACCCGTGACGGTTACTGCCAATGCCACTTCGTCTACAACAATAGTTGTACGCTGGACGGAGGTGGAGCCAAAGCACAGGAACGGTATCATCGAAGGGTACAAGGTCTTTTTCGGTGCTGTCAATGTCCCCTTTCAGGTAGATATCTTCTGAGCCCGTGGTTTAAAGACTCTTTACTTGAATGGCAGTACTGATATCGTAAATTTTGTATCTGCAGTACAAGAAAGTCCCCAGTAACGCCACCTTCACGACAACGCTGACGGAGCTGCGCAAGTACACGCAGTACTCGGTCCAGGTGCTGGCCTATACCCGCATTGGCGACGGAGCGCTCTCGTCGCCCTCCATCCTGATCCAAACCTTTGAAGACGGTATGTTTTAATAAAGTGTACAAGTCTTTGGTTAGCTGTCAGTGCCCAAATGTTAATAACGTTAATTAACCGTTTATGACGTTATCAGTAATAAGCGCAGCCAGCCTTAACTTGATTATACAGCGTGTCTTTTAAGAGTTTAACATAAGCAATAACGCGATATTATTTGTCAAGTGACCGTATATCGTTCATCTTGTTTGTAATTTATTGTATGAATAACATTAACTGAACTTAATTGAATAATATAAACAAGTTCATCGCTGTATTGCATTCTGCAAGTACTTGAGTGAATGAGCAATTAGTTCCGATTGAACCGTAAAAGAAAATTGCTTATACGAAGTGTATTTCTTAAAATGAAGTTCCGGGACCGCCGTCGAATGTATCTTTCCCCGATGTATCGTTCACCACGGCGCGGATCATCTGGGACGTTCCGGAAGAACCCAACGGGGAGATACTTGCTTACAGGGTCACCTACTTTATCGATTCCATGCAGTCGTCCAACGTAAGCAAGGATTTGACTCCCTCGGATCGGACGTACAGGGCGACCAACCTGGAACAGGAGCAGTTCTACATGTTCCACGTGGTAGCCAAAACATCGCTGGGTTGGGGTCAAGCGGCTCGGGCACTCGTCTACACAACCAATAGCCGCGAAGCGCCGCAGCCTCCGTCGGCGCCTCACGTCAGCGCGTCCCAGGTACAGAGCCGTCAGATTACGTTCTCCTGGGCCCCCGGTCGGGACGGATTCGCTCCCCTGCGATACTATACGATGCAGTTTCGAGAGGGACCCTCAGGACCGTGGCAAACTGTTCCAGAACGGGTGGAACCTACTGTGACCTCGTATACCGTCCGTCGTCTCAAACCGTTCACGCAGTACCAGTTTAGATTACAAGTACGATTTTTGACATTCTTATAACCTCAATTGCCACACAGCTTATGGATTTCTTCTATTTTTATTTTTTTATTTTATTCCGAGTGTTATATTGTCCTGCGGTTTCGTTCATATCCCTTTTTTTACCGTCTCTTTTACCTTTACTTTTCCCTTACTTGCAGCTTTGGTCCCGGTTAGATTTTATTGGAAGTTTCTCTTTTCTCCCCTAATTACAGGCAAATAACGATATTGGACCGAGCGGATGGAGTACCGAGTCGGAGCTGGTGAGGACTCTACCCGCTGCGCCTGCTGCCGGCGTCTCCAACGTCAAGGTCATTCCCATTACGACGACCAGCGTTCGAGTCCTGTGGACTGGTCTTGCCGAGGATTCCTGGAGTGGAGACTCTGCCACTGGAGGCTACAGAATCGATTATAGACAAATAACAGATTTTCCGGCACCGTCAATACTGCAAGGTGTGCTATTCGCATATTTTAGTTTTCAGCTAAACTGGCAATATCTGTTTAAAGATCCTAAAAATTGATTCTAGACGTGAATTTTGATCTCTTTCTATTTTTCAGGCGGGACACAGAAAGAAGAGATCTACGGCAGCAAAACGTCGCAGATAATTCTGAACGATTTGCAGCGCGACCGCAATTACGAAGTGGTCGTCACGCCGTTCAATTCGCAAGGATCTGCCGATCCCTCGCCGCCCGTCACGGTCTACGTAGGAGAAGCGGTACCGACGGGAGAACCTCGGGAGGTTACCGCTACTGCTGTCACTTCTACCGAAGTCCGTATCACGTGGTTAGCACCGTTAGCCAGTCAGCAGAACGGTGACCTTCTGGGCTACAAGGTATTCTACTTGCCTACGGCACAGCCCATTGACAAGGAAGAAATGGAAGTCGTTCCGGCATCGCACACGTCGCATTCTCTGCCGTTTTTGGACATGTACACCGAATACAAGATACAAATCGTTGCGTTTAACCCGGCGGGAGATGGACCCAAATCCGCACCGGTGACAGTCCGTACTTTGCAAGGAATTCCCGGTGCTCCTGGACCCTTAAAGTAATATACAGACCTCGTCTATCACACTGTATTAATTTTTAAACTTGGGGAAGTTAACTATCCCACGGAGTATAATGATCTAAAGGCTATTGAACATAAATTGCAGGTTCAGTGACATTACCATGAACAGTTTGAAAGTCAGCTGGGACTTACCGAAGGAACCGAACGGGGAATTAGCGGGTTACGTCGTCACTTATGAAACAGCGCAGAAGGACGAGACGTTCAGCAAGCAGGTGAAGCAGAAAGTCACGACCACCTGGCTCGTTGTGGCCAATCTGGAGGAGGAAGTCACCTATTACTTCTCCGTACGAGCCTTGACCTTTGACATGGGACCCCCTTCGTTGGGCAATGTAACCACGGGACCGCAGGAAGGTTCTCCAGGCCGCCCCAAGGACCTTCTCATCACGCGGACTACTTCAGCTGTGGCACTGCAGTGGGAGAACGGTCCTTCTGGCAAAGGACCCATACTTGGCTATTACGTTGAAAGCAAGAAGAAGGGTATGTATACGAGTACTTGCAAAGTTCTAATATTTTTCCAAATCTTATTTTCTTTTTTAAAATAACGTTATTTATTTGAACCCTTTATTTTCTCGCGGGGAAAAAAAAACCGTCACCCATTTGCAGTGGAAGAAGACTGGGAGCTGAGTAAGTGTTTCCTGTGAGGGTGTTTACGTACAGCTTGTTTTGTCCTTTTCATAGCGCCTTTATTCAAAGTGGGTTAACACGATAGTTGACAATGTGATCCCGTTGTCTTTCTGGGAAAATAATCATGCTATAGGAATTCCCGTTTATCCCTAGTGTGTTATTCTCGTCCCTCCTTAGGGGAGAAAAAAAATTCCCTTGCTTGATGGCATGTCGTGTCCGGATTAGTATGTTTGAATGACGCATGTTGTCAGAGGCTTTTTGAATTCCAGTGTTGATATTCTCATTGTTTGCGTAGAAGAGGATCAGTGGCAGACAGTGGCCCGAACCGATCAAGGACCCATGCGCGAGTACAGCATCTCGTACCAGAACCTAATGCCCTCGTCGTTTTACGTTTTCCGAATCGTGGCCTACAACAAGTTTGGTATCTCTTACCCGGCGTACACACACGAACCGGTAATTAATCTAACTTTCACGCCTGGCTTCTTGAAGTTATCTATCCACTGACAGGAGTAAATTTTCCAATTATTCGGGTTGTGATTAAGTGTCGATGAAAGAGGAATGGTTAGTAAGATGAGAAATTTGAACTGCCAGGTACTGACACCGAGTAAACTGTACTTGGAGTACAGCTACCCTCATCAGAAGCCTTTCTACCACCAAGTCTGGTTCTTGGTAACTCTGGCCGCCGGTTCGGTGGTGATAATCACACTCCTCGTTGCAGTACTCTGCGTCAAGAGCAAGAGTTACAAGTACAAACGTAAGTTCATTAGTCGGTAATACAATATCACCTTACTTATGTGAATTAAACTACAATACTGGAACAAATTTGATTAACCAACCCTTTTTCCCTTGTCAATAGACGAAGCACAGAAGACGCTGGAAGACACACTGACCAACGAAGACATTGGCTTTGCCTTCGAAATGCGACAGTCGAAGAGAACCAGTACGATTGGCCGCAGTACGTTGGGTAGACGATCCGTGGCCGGCTCGGTGGCAACGTCTCTGGGAGTCGGTACACTCGGCGGGGCTACTGCAGCTCCCACCGTGGTTGGTAAACTCCCGCCGAGACCAGCTCCTTCTTCGGTGGCCTACAACAGCGATGAGGAGAGCGCCAGAGGTTATGACGAGAATCCCGACGACAGCAGTTTAACGGAGAAACCGTCGGAGATCAGTTCGACAGACTCTCAGGTACTTGCTCCCTGTTTCAATTCTTGTTTTCTTTCATAACAATTCTGATACATTTATAAGCAACTCGATTCAACTTTTGATGTTGTTGTTTCTTTCACAGGGTTCAGACAGCGATGAAGAAATTGTCCGCAATGAGCCGCACTCTTTTGTCAATCACTACGCCAACGTGAACGACACGCTGAGGCAGTCGTGGAAGAAGCAGCGTCCGGTCAGGAATTACCCGTCCTACACGGATTCCGAACAGGAAGGATCCACAGTAGTTAGTTTAAATGGAGGTCAGATTGTAATGAATAACAAAGCACGATCCAGGGCGCCGCTGCCGGGATTCTCCTCATTTGTTTGATATTTCTCATATTGTTTTCATGTCCTCTTCCAAAGTATGCGTGTGTTCTCACTTATCCTTTATTTTTAAATTAACAGTGCCTCACTTTCGTTGACTCTTTGCTGGAATATCACAGTAGTAGGTGCGTAGTTTATTATTTTTTTAAAAAGCCGTGCCCGTAATTTTTTTTCTGTAATTCTGTGATAAATTTTACAGCTTTTCCCTTCAAGTGTCTGGAATACTTGGCCTGTTTTTTTGTCGCCATAGAAAAAAATATTCTGGCAAACTTAACACAAGAGATTGTCTTTTCCCCAACGTCTTTTCTATTCCAAACTGCCTTCTTCTTGCTAAACGGACCGTCCATCAGTTTATCGAATCTTAACATCTCGACACGTGTTCTTCTTTCACCGAATACAGAGAGATCTCTTTTTAGCCTTTTTTTCACAACGTGTATTAAAAAATCCTCTTTACTAACAGAAATATAAAAACAACAGTAATTTCAGGAAACCTATTTTTTTCATATAAAAAAATGGATAACAACAATGGTTTCCAATATTTTGCTTAAAATTAAGAACATTTGTAAATATTCATTAGGCACGGTCCACCTGTGTATACTCTTCATGGTTGTCGCTCAGTCTGGACAGATGATGGCGAATCGTGCACCGACTACAAGTTATCGTCGAAATTGTCCAAATAGACGCAGGCTCTTCTCTGAAAGTCGGCCGAAGTCCAGCTGTTGACTAAAAGCTCCGATTCCCTTTCCAGTAAACTATCGATAGCGGGTCGCAGCGCCTCGTTCTGCGCCGCCTTCATGGCCAGCATCGCCTGTGGGTGAAGCAAACACAAACACGTTAGACCCCCGGGGATCTAGAAATAACCATTCGGTGCAGTTGGTCGCTGTACGCACTGGGAGTCGGTCAGGGCTCCGCTGGAAGTGCACACAAGTTGACATGAAACTGTTTCTTGTCCTCGTCTTGTCTGCCTGCGTCGCTGCAGAGGAGAATGTCATAGTGTATCCGCAAAATGTAAGTTGACCAGTTCAGATTCATAGCCACATGGTATCGATCCTTAAGGTTAAGTGAGAAAATGCTCAACACAAACTGTAATCTGCATGAAAAGCATCATGATATGCCTTTTAACAATCATGAATTAAGCGTTTTCTCACTCGTTTTTCCTCTCCAGAATTGTCGACTTTAACAAACCTATCAGCTTTTACTATTTATTTCGTTTTTTATTTATTTTTGTATATACGGTTTGGAGAGTATTCTTTCATTGGTTATTTTTTTCGCTGGATTTTTTTGATTGGTTGTTTGTTAGCCTTGTTGGGTTTCCCGATGACAGGTACGAAGCGAGAGAGATCTGCCTGTCTGCGCTACCGCCTACACGGCTTGCAGCGTCGTTCAGCGCCGATTCTGGCTTCCGTCGCTGCTCTACCGCTACTGCCGCTGCGCAGACAGGTCCGACTGCCCGTCAGACTGGGCCGATGCCACCGACAATCACAACCAGACCAGCGCTGCTTTCAAAACGGGAGTCAATTATTCGCAGCAGCTGAACAACCGAGCTCAGCTAAAGGTTCCTATTGGCTCAACATTTACAATTCACTCATTTAGGATTCTTTTTATTGGACTTTTGTTTGGCAATTCAGTTCTGCGATGATGTCCGGCAATTGCCCGTCTGTCTGGCCGGACAGGATGCGGTCTTTCACGAGCGAATCGCTGCCTCGGCGGGGGCAGCCTCACCGACAGTGCAGTCGACTCGAGTCAACTGTCGCTGCCCGGTGAATCACGCCTGGAATCGACATCACGTCGATTACGAGAATGACGACAGGGTGGGAACCCAGCGCTCACTGAGTACCCACCGTTGTTCTCCGGTAAATAATTTTCAAATACTTCGCAAAACCAATCAAAAGTGGACTGGAAATCGAGCTTTTAAATTAATCAACTTCTTCGTCCGTTTAAAAATTTTCTCATATATAACTCGGTGTACAAATTTGACTAATATAATAATTAATAATAATAATTAAGAATTTACTCATAAATAATAACTGAAATTCATGGAACGACTCCAGCGCATGGAACGTTCCATTCCATGTCAACGATTCCAAACAAGTGAAATTCAGAATTGTATTTATTTCGAAGTTGAGGCGATGTCGATCGCGAGACACGTGTGCGTTCATCACGGTCGACACGTTTTCCTCGTACTACCGGTGCTCGTGCCCGCGTGGCAGCCAGTGCGTCATCAACAACCGTCAACTGCACGACGTCCACGAGCTGCACTACAACGGCATGGCCTATTTCGGCTCTTGCAAACCGATTTAGCGGCAACATGTCTTTTTACACCATCAACTTATCCATCGTCTGACACTATCTTACCCTACTCGTGTCTCTGTAAACTCTGCTATAACTCTGGCAAATATCAAAGAAATACACGCAAACCATAATGACTAAAGCATTCACGTAACCTGAGATAATTTTATTGCAATTAAATAGTATTTACTTGGTAAATGAGTTAATTTATTGTCATTACATTACTTTATACATTACACCATAGTACTATATTTTACTATGTATTAACATCACAATTTTTATGATAATTAAGCTTAATTAACAGTTAATTACTGAATAAATTAATACAATTCATTCAAACTGTGAAGTGAGTCTGCAATTCTACTCGGGGATGTTTTCCCCTAATGTTTCTAACTTGACAACTATTAGAAATTTGTCTTAATTATCATAACAGTTAATACTACCACAGCTATAATCTAACCATTCCCGTATTCAAAGTCAAATTGTTTCATCTCGATACTTGTACGAATATGAATCAAGAGGGGGGGAAACCGAATAGCGAATATACTACCGTGGCTGATTGACCGGCAATCTGCTTGACCCTGGGGATGAGATCCTCGTGGAAACGCGAAGGCCACAGGATAGCGCTGACGAGTCCAAAGCGCTCCGCTTCCATTGCCGTCAGGCGTCTCCCTTCGTAGAGCATTGACGAAGCCTAAGTAGCAGACGACATACTTTAACCTTCATTAACTATAATACATGTGTAATATATAAGTTTATATACAAGTTATTATCGTTATTCCTGTCGTTATGACATTCCAAATTAATCTGAAGGACATAAATAATGTTAATTGTCAGGAATAATACAATTTCCTATTGGGCGATTCGTAAAAAAAAAACTATTTCATTATTTCTCCAACTATCCGTTATTTATATTATCTTCCTATACAGTCTCGGTTTGTTGATTGAACTCATTTCAAGTTCGGTTAAACGTACGAGTCGTTTAGCGCCCAGTTGGGTAAAAGTCGCAGCAACGGCGCCCTCGGTGGTCTGCCCCAGCCTGGCGTAGGGCAAACAGAAGGTGGCCTTCTCTGAAGCGTAAACCACGTCGAAGAAAGGGAGCATCGTTACGCCGACTCCCACGGTGCAGCCGTTGATACCGGCGATCAGGATCTTCTCAAAATGGTTCAGTTCTTTCAGGAATTTCCTATTATAAATAGTTTTGGGAAGGAAATCAGTTTACGGTGGAATGGATTCACGAATCCTGTTGACCAGCTTTGAAACCATAGTGACCACACATAAGAATTTGATGGTGATCTGAATTTTCCTAGTCGTGGTTATAAACTTTAATTAGTTTACTATTTGACTTAAGGTCACTTCAACGTCGCTATCATTAGAGTTCGATCAAAACCAATCAAAGTTTGATCACATAACCACAAATAAGAATCTGACGGCAATCATATTATCTACATAACTGGCTATTCCTTAACTAGTAGTTTAAAAAGAAAACTAATATTCATATTCGGTTAATGATGGTTTAGTTAATTTACAATTTAATACTAGGCCATTTTAACGTTGCTATTCAATACATCAGCAGATTTGGCTATCCTTCGTTCAGATCTAGGAATAGATGGAAAGCCAGATTTACGTTAACGCTTGCGCCGTTTTCTTTGCAATGTCATCGACTTCCTCCTGGCTCTGGGCCAAGAGCGACGAAACATCAACTCCGTGGCAGAAGGCAGGACCGACGGATGTCAGGAGAACCACGTCGACGGCGTCGTTCTTGTTTAGCGCCTCGAAAATTTGCTGCAACTCGACGAGAACCTGGAAACGATCAATTTTAATTCCCTTAGCTACAAAAGCAACGGAATTGCAAGATATGAACCTGTCTATCTATCTATATTTATCTATCTACCTTTCTACACATCTATCTATTATATATTTATCTGTCTAATCTATCTATCTGTCTGTCTGTCTATCTAGCTATCTATCTATCTATATCTATCTATATCTATCTATATCTATATATATCTATATCTACCTACCTATCTGTCTATCTATCTGTAATCTATTTATCTATCTATCTACCTATCCATCAGTCTATTTATCTTTCTATCTTTAAGAACAGTTTATACACTATAATCGACAGCATTACGTCCTACTTTTAAATCATGTGTGCCTGACAGATAACACGACTTGAAGTTAAGTCCTAATCAAAGTTAAACTTATACTACCAATAGGCTGATTGTAATTAATAACTTAAATAGTAGTTACACCTATGTATTACCGCAATAGTTAAGGCATTTTGGAGTTTTGCTGTCGATTTCTGACTCAGAATTACATGGGCGTAACCGTCCATGTACTTCAACTGGACTTCCTTTAGATTCAAGGCATCATGGTCCTGTCTGGCCTTCGCACTGGCTCTGTCATAATCTAAACGAACGAAGAAGATATAATACAGGTGAAACAAACGCATTACGCTTTATTAGGTTAATGGCCAAAGAATAACCTTGGTTGACATCACAAGACCCATTTATGAGCCTTTCATGTGTTTTTGACGTCTTCTTCGGGGTTTCCGGCCCCTCGAGATCCTCGTCCGAACTCCACGAGCACGACCTGCGTCGGATGATCTGCGAAGCTTCAGCTGGGTTATCGAGTTTGCGGGTGACAAAAACCACGCCGTCCCCATCGGCATCCGGCGAATGGGTAGTTTTTAAAGATTCCCACCGAGTTGGCCCTTTGTCAGCAAGTTCGTTCGCCTCGTGATGTGCTGTTTTCGCCGAGTCTGTCAGTCTCATTCTCTTTTTCTTGACAGCAGGCCTTCTTTTAAGAACACCAGGTGTTTTTTTAATAGTTTTAAGCGTTTTCGTCGCCAGAAGCTCTTTGGGAATTAGGGATTGGAGAATCTCCCCGCTGCCCGACCTGCGACTCGCACGGCCTGAACGCTCCATTTCCCGAAGCATGTTGATGGCTCCTTCGTCGATAAAGAGTTGGTTCAGTTCATTAGAAGCCCTCTTCCTCTTTTTGAAGGTCGAAACGTTTTGTCGCTTGATCTCGACTGACGTCTGGTTCCCACTGCTGCGTCTTTTCGGACTTTGCTGCTGTTGTTTCTCACGCGGTTCAATTTCAGCAGCTTTGTCGCCACCAGCTTCGGCCAAGGCAGTTTCATTCTCCAGCTCTGCGACGACCAGAGGCTCCCCGTGCAGCGCTGCTATAGCCGCTTCGATATCCATGTCGTCGGTACCCGCGTTGTTAGACGGTGTTGGCTTCTCACTGACTGCGGTGTTTGTGGAGGTCAGGCCTGCTACATACTCTTTCCTCATCAAGTCTAAAAGAGATTGTTTAGAAGTTGTACTTAGTAGTGTCGCGGAGGAAGTAGAAATATTGAGTTCCGTGTCAGTTGAATCCTTGTCGTCAGCTAAGGTAGGAGATGCGGTAATGTTACTCTCGCTTGCTTTACCTAATTTCCCAGCCAGACAATCGGTTAGTTTCTTTGGTAGTAGTGGATCACCTTTTAGATTCTGCTGCTGGGTACGCGTACCCCTCTGCGCAACTTCCCGATAAAGTTCTTCTTTGCTAAGAATTTGACTGGTGAGCGTTAAGTTAGGTACTCTGACGCCAGGCCTCGGTTTTCGCTTACCGTCAGGTTCCGGACTATCCAAGTTTCGACCCAAGATGTGAGCGGGAACTCTGAACTTCGGGGTGCGGTTCCGTTCTTCCGAGAGTGTTTCCTGCCCTCCAGATGTATCTTCCAGCGCTTTATTACTAGCAGCAGGGTCGGTACCGCCTTCGTTGTTGGTAGCTTGACTACCCGTAGTTGAACCTTGGGGTACGGCTACTAGCTGATAAATGTAGTTCCCGACGCGTCTTTTGGATAAGATTTTGGAAGTGGCTAAATTATTCTTATCAGCAATTGACACTGTGCTCTCGTCAGCTGTGCTGTTTCCCTCTTCGTCCATCAGTTAAATTATTAATTGCTTTTTTGGTCACTTCAGTCTTAACAAGAACAACAGGATCTTGAGTTTTTCTTATTTTATCTTCTTTTATAGCAATTAACAATATGCGTATTTACTAGTATGTTCTTTTATTTTTCTTTAATTCCAGAAGTTCATGTCATGTGAAATAAGAAGCGATCACTATCCAACAGCGACACCTAGCGTTAAAAAATGAAACTAAGAAAAATCTGTCAAATTCTTCTTTTTGGTACATCTTTCAAACTTCAATTTTTTTAATTTGGACTCGTATTTCTATTATAACATCGTACTGTAAATTAAATTATCCTAATTAATCATAATAGGATAAAATTCAACAATGCCTATGACCGTTACATTCATCAGTATTAAAAAGATTATTCATCAAAGGGCGCGCATCGGTCCTTGTATATACAGTTTTCATTGAAATATTTTGTTACGAAAAAAAACTTTTAAATTTTCAGGTTTCTATAAGAAAAACAACGGTTTGCAACGGAATCGTTTTTCCCTCCATTATTTTCGCTAGCGTGCGAAAAGAAAATGGAATGTAGGATGCAGCATGGTCTCACGAAACATATTTGCCGCAAGGACGCAGAAAAAGAGATGCGTCCAAGGCAACGAGTGGGCTGACATGGACATGATGAGACGCTTTTTACGATAAGAATATTTCCACGAGGAAATAATCACGACGGATCATGGACCGTTCATATTTGACGAATTAACCTTTATTATTTTACATAAAACTGAAAATTACATATTGTTTTAAACAGAAGATGTCGCCAAAGTCGTTTTTCCCCCGGTCACGTGTTGAGGCAAGATTACACAGTTTGTAGTCAACTGATGAAATGATAAAACTCTTAACGATTCAAACTCGGTGTGTAGACCTATTTAAGGCATATTGCCCAATGCAAACACCAGCAAGTCGAGGACCTGCTGGATGACCTACTGCTAACCGTCACTGCCTGCTGGATTCTGTTTCTAAAAGTAACCAAGACTGGAAGCAGAACTGATTGAACTGTTGGTTTTAGCACTGGGTGCTTATTAAAATGTGCCCAGTAGTTAGTTTCGGGTCGATTGGAAAGAGAGGGGAGGACAGAGGAGAGATCATATGGTAGGAGGAATGGTCGGGAAGAGCCGGGTGAAAGCTTGCTCGTTTCTGTGGTTGCGTGATTTAGTCCGAGACAGATGAGGTGCATATTTAAAGAGATCGTTACATGACTGAAAAGGTCATATATTAACAAACCATGATTATAGGTTGGACACAGCACACACAGCCATCGGAAACAGGATCCAGGTCGCCGGAAAACCACAACACGCACTTCATACAATATCAATGAAAAACCCCTCGCGTCGTGTTTTTATTTAGTATAACGATACAAATCTAGAATAGCCGTACATGTTGAATCAACATTCAGCCAACTCTTAGGCATCGGCTACTCAAACTGGTTATTGACAAACAAAAAGAAGGCGAACGCCACTATGCTATTTTTTCAGTGGAAGTTAATTTAACAATCATTGTTTTACTTAACAGAGTTGTTCAAATGATATCCGTGCAAAAACATCAGCAGGCCGACGACCTGCTGAACGACCTTACTGCTCACTAACTGCCTGCTGGATTTGGGTGAATAACAGTAGTTCCAGCAGTTCCTGCCTCCATAAGCAACCAGACTGGAAGCAGAGCTGGCTGAACTGCTGCTAGACCTGCTGGTTTCTGCACTGGGATGCAGCAAGTTATGATATATGAATGTTTGTCAACACCAAACACACGAGTTAAACGACTTGGTTTTAGCATGTTGCTTGATATCTCTCATCGCCATTCATAGTTAACTATTTAGATAACTATTAGATAACTATTATAGTCTATAATTTTAATTAACTTATAACTTAAATTAACTATAACTTTAGATAACTATTAGATAACTACCCGCTGTGTTTTCAGTTTATATTTCTCAGTGAGAATCTTGGCGACACATTCCCGCGGTCAGTTGAACAAGCAGGTAGTTGGTTATAAAGAAATAAACTGTGTGTTTTCGGTGTTGTATTATGTTGTGTTTGCATTAGCATTCGAGATCGATATATATTGCGAGAGAGGGGACTTTGAATAACTGGCTCGTGCAGGTAAACCAGGGCGGACAAATTGGCTACTGGAAAGTTGAAACTGGATTCTTATTCACCCACCGCCTACGTTTCAAATAGACAAGACATAATTCAAAGCAAACTCTCTTCAAGGACGTCAAGAATTGCACGCTTCACACAGTGCTCAAAGAACGCCGTCAGCGTGATTCTTATCTCCCTATGAAAGCAGCAGCCATTTTCTATGCATTAAAATATAGTTGATGTCAGTTATAACCGCACTCTATCATCAACTGACTGGGACTTGTTCTCTTAAAACAGTTTGCTATGATATCGATCCCGATGCGCTTTGCTGATGAATAGGTTGCCAATAGCGATTCAGCGGTTCTTAATTCAGGTTTCAGTTGACACGTGTAAAGGTGTTTGGCGCTGAATTCTATCCAAAACGGAGAAAGTTACAGTATTTTTGTAGATAATAAAGTCGTGATTATAGTTTTAGCGTAACTGATTCAATCTTAACTAGGACGTATGTAGGTAATATTACTACGAAACAAGGTGTTGTATCTTACTGTGTCTGTCGGTCGGGACTCGTAGATCATGCATAGAATATACTGCGCAGCTGGCATGGAAACGATAGACGTACCACCCTTCAAATCGCGTGTAAACTCGACTAAGAATCTATTGTCCGCACGAGTTCATTACCAAGCAAAATTTGGGGCTTTTCAATCAATTCCGTCTTCATTGGATTCATTTTTGGTAAGGCTTGAATCAGTCAACGAAAGTTAGAAGCTTATTTGTTTGGTTGATTGATTGTTCGTATGTATGTGTGTTTGTTTGATGGTTGGTTGGTTGGTTGGTTTGTGGTTTGCTTGTTTGTTGGTTGGTTTGTTGGTTTGCTTGTTTGTTTGTTTGTTGGTTGGTTCACTGGTTTGTTGGTTGTTGGGTGGTTTGTTGGTTTGATTGTTTAGTTTTTTGCTTGCTTTTCATCGGTTGTTTGTTTGATTGCTCATTTGTCTGTATGTTTGTTTGATGGTTGGTTGCTTGGCTGGTTGGCTGGTTTGTTTGGTTTTTTGTTGGTTGGTTTGTTGGTTTGTTGGTTTGCTTGTTTGTTGGTTGGTTGGTTTGCTTGTTTAGTTTGTTTGCTTGCTTTTCGCTATTTGTTTGTTTGAATTTTTGGTTGATTGTTTGATTGTTCGTTTGGTTGTTTGCTGGTTAGCTGGTTTGTTGGTTTGATTGTTTGTTTGCTGGTTGCCTGGTTTGTTGGTTTATTTGTTAGATTGTCTATTGGTTTGTTGGCTTGCTTATTTGTTCGTTTGTTTGTTTGTTTGTTTATATGTTTGTTTGTTTGTTCTGGTTTTGGGAAACCTCGGATGAACTTGTAAGCCACTGATTTTACTACTGATCTTAATTGTTTTTTTTTAAAGTATATTTGAGTGCTTGAGCAACAGATTAGTTTAGTTATTTGTTTTCCTGGTTTTCTTTCAAGCGGTTATGTAATCATTGTCAATCCGTGTCATTAACGTAATTGATCGAAAAACTTTATGAATTACTCCTTTGTATTTACTTTCCTTTCCTTTCCCGCGTAAATATGGCGAATTTCCCAACAAGTCTGGTTTTACAATACGACGAACAAGTTAAGCAAACAAAACATTAACATCGCCAGGTTTCATAGAAACTTCCTGAGATATTATGAATTATACATAATAGATAATATTATTCTTATTATTATAAGATAGATGAATAAAAATCATAACAAACTGATAAATGGCTGGTCAAACAATGTATTTCGCCTAGAGGCGTAGCAAGGTACCTGCAAGTTACACATACTCTGAATTGTACGAGAGAAAACGAGCGAATCAACAAAAAGCCGAAGAAACGAAAGGCGCTGCTTGTGTTGATCCAAGGCCATGCACGCGGTTGTTATATTTTTACACATGGCCAGAATTAACTTTGCTCAGTATTTTTAACACGGTATCACCTGCCAAGAGACACGATCTAATACAGCCAGTTCCTACGTCATCAATTCGACTTTGTCATCTCTGTATACCCACCGATAACACAGACTTCAGCCTGATAGCGGCCATCAACCCAA
>JAIQCU010000184.1:0-75184 GCA_022114935.1 Leptestheria dahalacensis | reverse complement strand
CGTAATTTACTTTTCAGTCGGTCTCTTGACCACTTCTCCGTCTTCCTTCTCCTTTCCTTCATCATCCTTCTCCTTCTCCTCCGTTTCGTCGGTCACTTCTTCCTTGACCGTCTTCTCCTCGGCCGTCTCCTTGGGTTTGTCCACTTCCATGTCTTCTGGTTTGTCTTTCCTCGACTCGCCACCGTCTTCCTTGTCCTTTGCCCTGTCTTCGCTTTTCAAGTCTTCGTCCTTCTTCTCGCCCTCGCCCTCCTCGCCCTTTTCGCCCTTCTCCTTCTCCTTGTCGCCGTCTTCCTTCTCCGGCGCGGTTCCGGCAATACCTGTCAAAAATATCGTCAATTTCATTCATTCAAATTATCATCAATTACAAATTACTGACTGATTTTATATATTAACATATCGTACACACACATATATATATATATAAATAAAACACACTAATTAATATGTGTAGCTTCTAGATTCCAATTCCTATTGCTCGGCATTAAAAAAAAATAGGTTATCCCTTTAACTGATGTTAACTTATTAGATGCAGTCCAAACCAACCTGATTGCGCAAGCGCTGCAACCGCGGGATCGGGTTTCCCCTCGGCCAGAGCAGACTCGACGTTCTTCATATGGGTGTCCATGAGTGTCGATGGGACTTCATCCTACGAGGTAATACAAACAACACATTCGATTAAACTCGTCTTTACAATGTTGTAATATCCATACCTATATATTCTATTAAATACTAATTTATGATAACTGTATTTTAAAGATTTCGAGATGTATGTTTCATTCATAATTCATTGTTAATTGGAATAGCACTGGTAATCCTAAATAAACCAACATAGTTAGTTACACAGGATCAAAATACACAGGACTCATTAGCCTGTTGCTATCAACTGTAAGACAGTGATAATTTATAAGTTCACCGGTTAACGGAATAGCAGCTACTAATTCCACCGATTCAGTTAATTAGATTTATTAATTAACAAAAGTGCCGCGAAAAACTTAACATTTACAAATTACATAGAATTACAAAAATTAACTCGTCGTATCAAAAATTACATTACTTTAATCTTGGCGAATTCTTCCATGGCAGCCTTGGCAGCAGCGGCCGCGACGCGCGGGTCCACAATCGAGGCTAGGAACGCCACCGTCGACATGATGGGATTGCCCGACTGACTGAACGGCAGCGGCTGGAATCCCAACGGTCCTACGGCTCCTCCGCCCAGATCCGGGTCTTCCAAGAACGGATCCTCTGCAATTTTTTTGTGATTAATTAATTTCATAAACTACACTTTCATTATCATACACCTTCATCTTAATTCTAATTTCGCGGTTTCATTCAAATCTTCAACGTTATGTTTTAGTCAATTAATAATTATGCGAGTTTATATTTTTATGCTTCGAAGTATAAAAACAGGGAATATTTTTCATAATTATATTTGAATAGATATTTTATTTATTAAGCATACCCCTTCACTCCCATGTCAAACTATATTACAAGTATAATTAAATATATTATTAATGCTAATAAACAATTGAATTAGTTGATGATACATTCTTAAAAATATATCATAAATTAACTCGAAACTTGATATGAAGATTTCACAAGTAGACATACCGATAGGGAGGCGAAGGAAGTGAAGAATGCACTCTTCCTGCGTCCTGGTGCCCACGTGTTCGCACACCTTGTTCCAGTCGTCCTTGTACAGTTCCAAACCCTCCAGCAGCAAGAGGGTCTCCTGTTCGGTCCACTCGCGGGTGCCTTTGTTCTTGAGGGCGCTCTTGCGGCTGTACTGGTCCAGCTTCAGACCGAAATTGGCTCCTGCATCCGTACGTCCTCCTGCACGGGCGTCAACCACCCAATAGAAATTAGATTTAAAAAAGTAAAATTTGATAAATATTAGTGAAAACTGTATTAAAACAGAAAAATTACACAAAAGAAATAAATTATATAAAATTGACAGAACTAGGTAAAACTGGTTAAAATTAGCACAATGACATAAAGATAATGATCCAAAAAATTGTATAAAATAGCAGATATTTAAAAATTTACGACATAACAATAATATAAACATAATAAAAAGACGTCAATCCTGTTTCAGTCAAACGTACCGCCAGTACCGGCAGCAGCAGCACCCGTCTTCTTGTCCATGTCAATCAATGTTTTGGCAGCCGAGGGCTGCGCCGTCCGCGGCGGGTTCACCGGCTGCAAACCAGAAGGCGTGTCGGCCAGAACGTGGAAGTGCGACGTCGGGGGCGGGCCCACGGGCATTGGGCGCGAATCAGCATCCACCTGAAAAATTCATACCATAAATACATAAAATAAAATTAGTGACCATCCGAAATCTCACAACTCAAAGTTCAACATATTCTCGGATAGCCTGTGCATGACAGACGTTTAACTGAATTTTAAAATTTTAAATGAGGTAAGAACACGGTTAACAATCCATTAAATATCTAATTAGACAAAGTTAAAATGATTAATTAAAAAAAACGTGGAATTACCTGATAATTGACGATTCCCCACTGTTCGAGGAAAGCGTGCACCCTCATGATGGCGCAGACGTCACCGGCCAGGTTACGGCGACAGGCGGTGCTCGTCAAGTACTCAGTCGGGTTCAGACGGTAAGTGTCGACCATGAAATTCCGATACGCAAGGTAGACCTTTGAACCAGCGAACACAATATGGGTTAACTTGAGGTATTAGATAAATATTTACTTAACAAATAGGCATAATAATACAAATATAACAAAAATACAAAATATATGTAATAATAACCATAATGAATGAAACAACACTAAAGAAATAAATGGAAAACTAACCAAATCATTATTCATTAATTTATTATTACATATATGTATTACGTATTGTAGATTCATTATTATCATAATTCATTTTATTTATTTCGTCTCGGCTAAGGCCACTGAGCCCATTGCCACTTTCAACTTATTATTTATTATTATATTTTATTATTGAAGGAACTAGACAGAATTCTAAAACCTCTGGCGTCTTGGAGCGATTCTTCCCGTTGAAGAACTCCGGCAGGGCGCGTCTCTCAATGGCATGGATCGAGTTATAATCGAACCAGGCCGAGTAGCTCGGGATGATGATGTGGTGCGTCTGGTCGGTCACATTGTCCTCCTGAATTGAAAATACAATAATATTAATTGCTGTGATCATTTGATAATTAAAAATTAATAATGTAAATAAAATCATAGTTTTAAAGCCTCGTGAACGTGTATTTTTACTGCTTGCGGTTGATCGTGCGCCATGGAAGGCAGGGTGATATCGGCCAGTCTTTCACTCTCCTCGTCCAGATCTGTGAGTGTCGATCCCTTGGCTGGCGTCCAGTCGGAATCCTTCTTGGCGGCGGATGATCCGCCACCCGTTCCCGCCCCGACGGTCAGATTCTTCGGGACTTCGACCTCGCGGAGGTTCGTGTCGGACGGCGGGTCTTCCATATCTCGTGTCAGGTCGTCGTCATCATCATCATCTTTTGAATGAAAACAGTTGATTTCTACATGCGACATAACTTATTCTAATTAAATACTTCTTGTTTTCTTGCCAACCATGGGTCGTCCTCCTTTCCTCTTGGCCGAGCCAACCAGCGATGCAGCCGGGGTCCCGCCTCTGCCCGAGCTGCTGCCTGTTGGAGACGGGGACCTCTTCCGTTTAATGGGCGCCTGTTTGCGACTCCTGCCGCGGTCTGGGTCGCCGGCCGACATGAGGTCCTCAACAGAGAGCCTCAGCTTGTGAATTTTCTTCTTGCCCGAACTGTCGACCTCGTAATCTTCCTCGTTCATCCACTCGTTGTACTGGTCCGAGTCGGTAATCCAGTTGGCCGCCACGCGACAGGGATGAGACAGTTCTGTTGGGCTTTCGAAGTATTCTGAAGCGTCTGGCGGATCTAGGGGAAGGTCGGCAGATGCCCAGGTGTCACGTGAATCGGGGAAGTAATACCTGTGTGGTAATGATAGCAAATATATTTCACAGGAATAAAATTATCTGATTCATTATTATTTTATTATATCTATTAATATGGTTATAAATCAATTTCAATAACATAATACAGTACAAAACCAAACAACAAATGTACCAATGAACCATGGTATTGCGATCTCTTCGAAACAGGGGTCGACAGTACTCCTCGTCGAGCGGATCAGCTGCAGGGTAAATCAAGTGTGTCGCTTCGCTTTCGTTCTCGGTCACAAAGCCCTGGTGACGACGAACAATTTCTTTCAGTTTCCCCACAACTCCCTTGTCGAGCTCTGAAGTGAAGTAGACGACAGGCGGGACAACACAGCGGGTCTGTATGAGCGTTTTTTCAATGACGATGAGCATCTCAAGATGACGGTCCATGCGGGACGGCGAGCTGAAGTCGAGTCTGCGCCAGCCTTGCTCGCTTTTGAATCTGCAGGCAATCATTGACTTTAGTTTGAATTTTTTACAAAAAAAATTAATAAAAGATTTACTTGTAAACCACGGCCAGGATATTGCACAGTCCGCCGTTCGGTCTAAAATCTAAGAAGCATTTTACAGGTATACGAGTAAGCGGGGGTTTCGGGTCTGCCTTCCCCAGGGCATCCTCTTGGAACTGGAGCAGCTGGATTACTGTAGTGGCCAGTATTTTTGCGGTCGGCGGATCTGCTTGGACATACTGTAATTCAAAAACAAAAACAGACGAATAAGACGGCAATTCAGGGTAACAAAAGCAGACTGCCGGTACTGAAGGGAAACCAATAGCGGCAGCGTTAGGGTACAACTAAACAACTATATTGTTGCTGAAGACGAAGTCGTTCTTGTTTACCTTCTTGCAGGTTTTCATCAACCATGTCTTGACAGCTTCAAATAACTGAATAGTGTCGGGAGATTCGTAAAACTTGACGTTAGGGCCGCCGTCTTTCTTTGGTGCCAACGCCATTTTTGACGCTTGTTTGAAGGGTTGCTTGTAAACGCCACCTTGCGGTCTATTCCGATACTTTACCGATAACTATCTTACATCGATATATAAAACACTTAATTAAAGAACTGCTGTTTTTTATAATAGGTTAGGCAAGTCGCACTGCATTATTTTATTATCTTATCACAACTGATTCCAATTCACGACCAACTTGAAAATTCAGGGACTAGAGCTTTTTATCATACGCCGGAAGTCACTAGTGATTAATATGTACAGGTTATTAATTATGAAAATTGCCAACAAAAAATACGTTAGCGAAATCTATTCAGTTGAAATATAAAAAATTCCTTCGTTGTTTAAACTGGTATTAGCCAAATTTCTTTAAAGGCAGATAAGCAGCGTTACAGATAATGCAAGTTTACCTTAACCTTATCTACGGTTGAGTAGCACCCTTTAAGGAGAGTATTATAAACACAAAGTTTTATGTTATTTTTAGTCCGTACTTGGGTCCTTGTTTGCAGCATAGCAGCATACATTCAGTATATAAGAAAATAATCGAGGCCAATAAAAGAAATAACATTTATTAAGATTAAATTAAGCAATGTTTCTCCGTAGTGCGCTAAATTCAGTGCAAAGATTTGCCTTAGCCAATAGAGTTTGCTGTTTCAGCACCAACAGCAGCGAACCGGCCGTTTTCAACCCCCAGAAGGTTCTAATTTTAACTAAACTCTCCCGATATGAATACGAGAAAATGCGACATGCCGGATTGACGGAAACCCAACTAGAAGACACGTTGCGGAAACGGGGGTCCGACTACAACATGCTGTTGTATCACCACAACATTCATAAAAATTGTGAAGCGTTTGTCACCCGAACCTTCCAGGACCTGGGGATCGAGACAAAAACGGTCACACGGTTTGATTACACAGACGCCAACATCAACTGGGCTGACATTGTTGTCACCACCGGTGGCGACGGGACATTTCTCCTAGCGGCCAGCAAGATACAGGACTCCAGCAAGGCCATCGTCGGGTTCAATAGTGATCCGACCCGCTCGGAGGGTTATCTCTGCCTGCCAAAGAAGTACTCGTACAATGTGAAAGATGCAATCGACAAACTTCGGAAGGTATTCCTGAATTCCCAGCTCGTTATACTTTGGGTTTAACATGTTCTCGTGCAACAGGGTCAGTTCCGCTGGGGCTTCCGCAAACGTCTGCGGGTGACGCTCATCGGCGACAAGATCTATGAGCCGCCAATCGAACTTCACGAGCAGCAGCTGGGTCATCCGGAGTACAGGTACATGGACTGTCTGCAGGAACAGCATAAAGTGTCGGCGGGACAACCTGACGAAAAGTTGAAGAACAGGCGGATTCTTCCTGTTACTGCCCTCAATGAAGTACTCCAGTTTTATCTTAACATTACACGTTAAATTATTGTTAACGATTCCGTTAGGTTTATATCGGCGAGACTCTGGCAGCCCGCGTCTCGTACTACGAGCTGTCCATAGACGGTGGGGAACGCAGCAAAGTGAAAAGCTCGGGGCTGTGCATCTCGACGGGTACTGGCTCAACGTCGTGGACTTTCAATATTAACAAGTTGAATCACCAGAGCGTGGCCGATCTGCTGTCAATAATCAAGGAAGAGACGAATCTTCCCATCAATTACAAGGATCAGAGGCTCGTCGATAGAATAACTGCCAAATTTAATAACAATATCATCTTTTCTCCTGGTACGGAGGATTGCGCACTTTATATATTAGTATTCTTAATTTTTATCGTGTACAAATACGTTAAGGTAATATTATACCGATTAATTCGATTTTTACATCGTGCTGTTTTATTAGCGTTACATGTAGATGTATTGTTCACTAACCGAACTATTTTTTTAATCATTATTTACTAACAGAAGTCTCTCTCATGGCCTACACGATACGCGATCCCGTTTCCGAGGGTACACTACCAAGCCCCGGTGAACGCCGACCTCGTGGATTCGCCGAGCAGCTCGAAGTGCGTTCCCGGTGTTTCGACGCTTCGTTGGTCATCGACGGCGGCCTTTCGTACAGATTCAATGACGGCACGCGGGCCATCATCAGCATTCATGACGAAGATGCCCTTCGGACAGCATTTTTGCACGAAAATTAGTTTTTTTGACTATCAATTTGTAAATTCAAATTTTTTTGCACAAGTTGCATGTAAATAAGTTCAATAGAAGAGACTGAATAAACTGGAGAATAGTTTATTTCTGTTTCGATTTTTCATCTTTATTTGAAATGAATGTTGCTGGGAGCCTCGGCCGGGTCGTCTTAGGATCCGCTAGAATTAATACATAAAAATATATATATGCAGAAGTGATAGAGATTAAATTAAGCGAAATTAACTTACACGATGATGTTGTTGATGGGAATGTGGATGAGCTTGACGAAAAAGCCAATGAAGCCCATGATGGCGAAGCCAATGGCAGTTGCAATTGCAATCTTCTGGAACTCTGAATGTTAAGCAGAAGGTTGAATGCTAAAGTCAAGTTAGGTGAAACTACAATCACCCTTTCGTTCAAATATCCAGAAACAACCACTTATTGGATTGCGCAAATAATCTACCTCCAAGTTTGTTCGTTTCAAGTGTACGCAGCTACGTCTTACGTTTTTTTTAGAACTATTACAATTACAGTTAAACAATATTGTTCAAATCTGATTCAATCATATTTTCTTATGATTCATCATGTTTTGTCTTTTTGGCTCATTGATGGTTTTCAGGCTGTCGCCTATGCACCGTTAGGATCACACTGTCTGGATCAAGCGGCCAGTGGGGTTTGAGCTCAAGACCCCGCGTGCCCGTGAGAGACACGCTGCCAACTGAGCCCCAGTGGATTCATCACATACTGCATAATTATTCATCAGTTCCCAGTTCTTAATTACCTTTTCGGTCGGGCTTGGTGCACCTCTTGACCAGCCGGATGGAATCTTTGGCGAACTGGCGACCCGGTTCCACAAAGTTGGAAATCTGGTCCATTATCTTTGTTGATCTGTGATCTTTATTTTAAAAAAAACGACGTTAGCTTAGCTGGGTACTCTTTCAAATTTTAAACATGAAAAAGGTTTAAAACAGTTTTTGAACATAGACGTGTTATCTCAGTACCTACTTTAAAAGAGACAGTAGTACAGTAATAGTAGTAATAGATCAGAAGGTTGTTGAACGCTACGTTTTCCGTCACAGTAGAAATGTGCCAAGTAGAGACAGTGTGGGAGGAGCCTGTTTGCTTCAAGGAAGGATACCGTAGCGCTTCCTTTCCTGTACCTCTTATGGCAGGATCCTCCCACTGTCCCTGCTGGATACCTTTACACTGTGATTAGCGTAGTGACAACTGACAGCAAAGCAAATTTACAGCGGTGCCAGTTTGTTTTATTACAAGATTCCATTTTCAGTTAATTTCTTTTATCTTTTTTATTGAAGACGGTTATTTTTCAGTGCATAGTATTTTGGCATTAAAATTAATTCACTGAATTAACCAAGTCGGTATTCTAGTTTCCGTTAACGGCGGCGACCTTGGTACCAAAAACGACGTAACGCCGCCTAGCGGTACTTTCTGTCCTAATTTTTAGTTGTTGTCTATCACATAACTAAGTGGTTAACTACTCATTATTACTAAACCAATATAGATATTAGTAAACAATCCAATACTAAAAATATTTTTTTTTATTTCGAGTAATAGAATTATAACAATTGTTGACGTTGACCACAGCTTCTAAACTGCTCGACAAATGAAAGAAAGCAACAACTAAATCTTAGTATTTTAAAAACTGTTGCTCATGAAATCAACACACGCACAAGCCGCCCCGTCCATAATTCACTCTTCGACGAGACGTTCCTTGTACTGCGGGTACGGGTGATCGTCAAAGTACTTCTTCAGATACGAACATGTCAGCTTCATTTTATAGTTGTTCTCGACCGCAAAGTCAAAGGCCGCCTATGCAAATGGTAGAGTCAAAGTTAGAGTAGACGGTCAACATGTGCAGCCGGATTTTTGTAACAGACCTGCGCCAGTTTCCCAGCTAGTCCGTGCTCCCGATACTTTGGCGGCACCTCGGTGTAAGTCATGTTGATGATGTTGCCATCCTCGTAATGATAATCGAGATATGCTTTGGCTATAAATCAATACAACAGCGTGTAAAAAATGTGAGACTTTTTCAAACATTTCTTACCAGACACTGAATCAACTGTTGTTTACCTTGACCTTCCAGTGGAATGTAAAAGCGGTTGTGCGAGGTGTCATGAAGTACATTGGTCTGGCCGGTGAATCCTGAAGTTGCAGCTCCTTTTTCTGACATTATTAAAGGAGTGTAGGCAAACCTCGGCTGGATAATCTTCCTTATCGGAGTTAAAATGTGCTGAAGTTTTAGCATGAGGACCGAAGCAGTCAACAGACGAACATCGACTGGAATACGACTGCCTGATTCTGAAAACTGGAATTTAAAGCGTCGTTCTATTTACGTTTTACTTATCACGTGACCCTCTTCGGACCAATAGCAGATGCGGCTAGCCGGCGGCGCCAAATTCAAACCATCCGCTCGAAAACCGTATGCAGTACTTATATTTTAACGTTTCGGGTTCATATGTGTGTCGCATCTCTAACGAAATGTCGGTTTACGAACTTGACCCGAGTTTCAAAATGTAATTACATATACACTCGTATAACGTATCGATAATGCCACAATACAACTGTTAGTATAAATTCTCCTATCAACTGATAATTAACTAAAACAATAACCAACCATTTCACTATTCTGGTTATTCCAAATTAAATTAGCTAGATACTGTTTATCCATTGACCAATTCGTGCCGTTTTGCTGTTGATTACATCAAGGGGTTACACCTTCGCCAAAGTAAACAGAAAAATTGTTTTTAATTCTGCAGATTGTATTGTAATAAGCCGAAAGTAAAAAGAATGATTAGATCAGGAAAAACGGAAAATAAAAATCACTGCCGCCGACACGTGGAAATTTCCCTGGGAAATTCTTTTCCCCTACTACTGCCGGTGACATTTCAGTTGCCACCACGGAGGCGAAGAACCAAGTGAAGAGTAGACTCTTTCTGGATGTTGTAATCGGACAGGGTGCGGCCATCTTCCAGCTGTTTACCAGCGAAGATGAGACGCTGCTGATCGGGAGGGATGCCTTCCTTGTCCTGGATTTTAGCCTTCACATTCTCGATGGTATCTGAGGGCTCAACCTCTAGGGTGATGGTCTTGCCAGTGAGGGTTTTCACGAAGATCTGCATGCCACCACGGAGTCGCAGCACCAAGTGAAGGGTAGATTCTTTCTGAATATTGTAGTCGGACAGAGTACGACCGTCTTCCAGCTGTTTACCAGCGAAGATAAGACGCTGCTGATCGGGAGGGATTCCTTCCTTGTCCTGGATTTTAGCCTTCACATTCTCGATGGTATCCGAGGGCTCGACTTCCAAAGTGATGGTTTTACCAGTTAAGGTTTTGACGAAGATCTGCATACCACCGCGCAGTCGCAGGACCAAATGGAGCGNTTACTAGCATTAAAGTAATTAAACTTCACTTACAAAATTTGCTGGTTGGTTAATAAAAGTAGACGACTGAGTTCGCACGTATTTTCTGTGTCGCTTTAGAAACGGATATGCCCCGTCTTTGTCCGCGCACTCCTTTTATAGAGCCAGGCGAGGCGCTGTCCCATTGGTGGAAAACAGCTTCGTCATAAACTGTTCTCGAATCGTCGACCGCCGCCAAGTCACGTGATTCGGTCTTGCACCCGAACTATTGATCAACCGAAAATGATGAAACTGCGTAGTTCCTGATGAAACCTAGAAAACCTTTGTTCTCTTCAATATACGAAACCGAATACGATAAAACTGAAATTTAAAATTTAGCTAGCAAATATGGCGACGCACTGGTCGTCGAAGGGCAAAAGGGTTTTCTAGGTAAATGGGTTTACTCCTCGGCCGGGCAAACGTCCATGAAGTCCGAAAATAGGACGGATTTTTTTCTAAGAAACAAGCAAAGAGGAGGGGCGTACTCCAGTACTTCCACTTGTATTCCTACTCTAAATATCAGTTTTAATTAACCATTCTAGCCATATTAATCCAGTATTAACCCAATAATGCTAGAAATTAGCTTCAATAACTTTTATGTCAATAAGTTTAAGTTAAATTCGTTGTTATAGAAACTAAAATCTATGAATGTAGCTCGTTTTTCATGAATGAGTGGAAATACTAGTGTGGAAAACTCGTAAAAAGCAAAGGAGAGCGAGAGAAAGCCTTCGAAGGAAAAGCCAACGAAAACAAATGAAAATACTGGGAAATGGAAACGTTGATGTGTGCAATACGTATATGAGAAAACTCTCCAACATCTGACTCGATATTCATGGAAGCGAAACAAGAAAATACATATAACGGTTGCCTAGCAACACGGTTAACCTGCGGAGTGGCCGAAATGTCGATTTTATGTTGCGAAATTCCGACAATGCACAGGTTCCATACTGCAAAATTGCAGTAAACCAAAGCCTTGTGCAGTTTGATGAGTCACACAGTGACTTCCTTACTTTCTAAGTATCATTTTAAAATAATTTTTAGTTTTATATAATGTGTTATATAATATTGATTAGATAGATAGCTGCATTAACACATGAGCAATTGGGTAGACAGATGGATAAGTAGGTAGATAAACGATATATCGACAGATAAAAAAGTAGTTAGATTGAACTAGAGAGATGGATTTTACATCTATTACTGTAATTTCTATCTGCAGTTAGACAGACAGATGGATAATTAGATAGATATAAAGATAGATTAACCGGCAGTCAGACATAATAGATAGGTAGTTAGATGATTCTATTTTCACTAGTATTTTTCCCGCGATTATTCCAGTTTCTTATACTTAACTTAATTACATTAAATTAACTAATATATTATTACAGTTCTAGTGTCCTTTATTCCTAATCTGAATCTCTAATTTTCCTTTAGTTAAAAAAAATGTTTATCACTCGCATTTCACATTGAATGGTAAACATAGTTTGTTTTTTGGACTTTGAATTTCCCTTATCGTGTATTTTTTTTCCTGGTATTCATTGACCTTCTTTCTGTTGATCGTGTCTCTTCTTATGACGTAGCAGTTCGATTCCAGATATGTCCAGAGTCTCTTTACAGTCGGGACAGAAATAACCAGACTTGGATTGCGTCGAACCTTCCTCTTCTTCGGCATCTGCAACAAACAAATAATATCGTTATCGCACTGAAAACGTCCTTGTGTAATAGATTATGTATAATTCTGTTACGTAACAATACGTATGTGTTAATATCATCTTATTCAAGAATAATTTTAATATTTTGAAAACAATAATCAATAAATCATAATCTAAAGGACATTATAGTGCTACGGTATTTAATATAAAACTAGGACACATAATAAGTATGAATCACCAGCATATAGATCTCTCTATCTGTCTATCTATCTGTCTATCTGACCCTATCTATCTGTCTGTCTATCTATCTATCTATCTATCTATGTATCTATCCATCTATCTATCTATCTATCTATCTATCTAATCATCTATCTCCCTATCTCTCTATCTACCTGCCCATCTGTCTACCTATACATCCATCTAACTGTTTGACTGTTAAACTCCCTATCAATCCGTCAACGTATGGAACCCAACATATAGCGGCATGATATCCTACATGTAATTATAACATATAATGTGCTGCATTGGTGTAATCAGATATTATCACTAGATTAAAAATTAACTTATGATACTATTTTTGTACCCTTTTCTTGCTGTGCACTCAAGTCGCGGCATGCCACCTGATGACGTAACCGACCCAATCCGGTTAGATAGAAGGTCTTCTCGCAATGAGGACACATCCACGGCGTACTCAGGTAATCCTGCGTCACATCAGGGTCTTCCAAACTGAAAGAACAATTCAAACATATAAATTAAATTAAAGGGAATTACAGAATGAATAATAAAACAACAAAAATAAAAAGAATAAACTGTCTATCAATCAATCTATTTATCTATCTACCTATTTATAAATCTATCTGTCTATCTGTCTATCTATCTATCTATATATCTATCTATCTATCTATCTATCTATCTATCTATCTATCTATCTATATGACTATCTAACTGTTTATTTTATCTACCCGTCTAGCTATCTGTCTGTATGTCTGTCTGTCTATCTATCTGTACGTCTGTCTATGTATCTGTATGTCTGTCCATCTATATGTATGTCTGTCAATCTATCTATCTATCTATCTGTCTGTCTGTTTATCTATCTATCTATTTGAATATCTGTATATTTACCTATATACCTGTGTATTTCTCCATCCACCTATCTATCTGTATACAAAATAAGTTATAACAAAAATAAAGTAAAATGCATTTAATAAATAAAATAACGCGCGTAAATGGCACGACTTACAAACCTGATTTGTAATACATCTATTACTAAAATACATTTTACGCATTTACAGACTTCATTACAATAGTATAAACAAAAATTGGTAAAAGAACAAATAAAAATTATTAAATAAATATATTCAATGAAATAAAATAAGGCTGATTCAAAAAATTATTTCAAATAAAAAATAATAGTACCAAGCGTAAGTGAGAAAATCCGCCATCTGCAACCCGCCCTTCCTCGGATGCGCTTCCGGGTCATACCCGAGCCAAAACGGGTTCTTCACCCCAGATTCCTCGCTGACGATTCCGGCTTCCGGGCCGACGTACAGGACCTTCAAATCCGCCGCCAGCAGCCGCTTGATGCTGTAGAGGATCTCGGTTTGAGCAAAAGCGACCAAATCATAACCCAGCTGCCGCTGCAGTCTATTGGCTTTGTCTTCCGCTTTCTTGGCGTCCTTCACCGAGAGTTTGGTGGCGCCCAACCGCATCAGCAGCAGCTCGTTCCAGGCGAAACGCAGCTGAGCAGCGCGCAGGATCAACGACTGTGCTGCCGAGGCCTCGACGAAGCGGATTTCCAGCCAGGAATCGCAGACGATGCGCGAGAAATCCGGGCTGGTGTCGATGGCTTGCGAAAACAACAGCAAGGTCTGTGCTGCTGGCATTCGCAGGCAGTTGACCAGGTAAGGTTTGCTGGTCTCCAGCAGCGTGACGTAGACCAGGAGCTGGTGCTTGCTGCTCACTCGGTGCTTTCCAGTGAATCCTGTCATTAAATAATGAATTTATAACTTAAGATAATTTAACTGTATAGATGTAAATATTATATTAAAAATATGGAAAAATATAGCAAATTCACCATCTAAACTGCGGTCGACACACACATTTAATTTAAAATTTTAATCTTAACAATTTAATAAACAAAAATTTTAGCTTTTGAACTTGAACGTTTCGATTACCAGGGACTTCGATAATATCGCTGTCGTAGAGCTGCAGGATATCCGGCTGTGTGGCGAAAACGCTCATGGGATGAGGCACGGTGAAGGGTTTGGCCCGCGTGTGATAGAACTGGTCCGACGTCGGTTTATAATTATTGTGTTCGTCGCTCAGTGCCACCTATTTAAAAATTTTATTACTTTCATTAACCTTCTGTTAAACTAATCTTATATTTGGTATAAATTTCTGAGTTAGTAATTCTAATTTTAATCAGGCTAATTTTTTTATATAAATATAGTTTCATTTAATAATTCAATTAGTTGTATTTAAAGTGATTAAATTATGTAAGTAATTTTGTAATCACACATATTATAGACAATAACGGTAATTCACTTTTATTTAACACAGATTTACTTTAATGCCATTAAAACTAATTCAATTAACCTCTGATTACCATGTTCTATTTGATTAAGACGTTTAAAAATTGACCTGAGGACAGAGACCGCTGCACAGGATCATTTTCAGCAGCATGACGTCCTGGTAGGTGGAAGCTGTCGCGCTGTTGAGCAGCTCACGCACCCGACTGGAATCGTGTTGAATGCGAAAGTCGACATCCCTCAAGTCGACTTCTCGGTTTCCCGACTCGTTTTCTTCGTCGTCGAGGTCGGCGTCGTCGACTTCGCCTGTTATTATTCATTCAAATTAATTATTAAAAAAGTTAAATCAGACCTACATTTCTAATAGTATTATATCAGAGGAAGTAATATAACTTAAATTGACAGGACTAAACTACTTAACGTATTGCATTGACAACATAATTAGAAGAAAGTGAATTAATCCTTACTTGATGAATTAAGATTCGTTGATTGATATTAAACTAACTTACATTATATTATATTAAAAGAAATATAATTAGAAATACCAAAAATTAACTCATACAACACGGTATGAAAATTAATTATTAGCCAACGTATAATAGTACCACTAATAATACATTATAATATAATAGAAAATAACATGTTATAAAACTGCTACCTAATCTAATTAATTCAAATAAGTTAAATGTAATAAGCACGGCATAGACAATTCAAATTTACTAATAATAGTATTGAAAGAGTTAACTCTAAATACATTTGCCTTAACACGATTACCCAGTTGAAATTTAAACTACAAGCCCAAAAAATGTATCTAAAACTTCTAATTAACTAAAATCAATTAACACTATTACAGCATTGCCTTAAAATCCCTTCTAATCAAATAACATTAATGCTGTCAATAACTATATTGAACTTTAATAGGCACAGATTTGTTTCAAATTAATTTAATTTAATTAATTTAAATTAATCAGTTCAAATTAAGTTGATGAAATAAATACGATTAACAATTTCACCTTCGCCGATTTTCAGCAGCTTGCGCTGTCGCGGAGCAGCGCGCTGCATGTCCCGTTTCAGCGACTTCAAGTGTTTCAGCTCGCCGTGTCGAGCCGAACGCTGCGAGGAACTGCTGACCGCGTCCGGATCCGGCGGAAGTAACCCGGAATCCTTGAGCAGCTGGCGGAACTGCTGCCGTAGCTTGGTCATCTCGTAGAAGCGCTGCTCTTCCAAACCGCGGCGTTTGCACCATTTTTTACATTTATACGCGCCGTCCTCCTTGGACTGCAAATGTAATTAAGTTCAATTCAAGTTAATTAAGTTATTTGCTTTTATTATCAATATTTATAACAATATAAACCTATACATGTTGATTAGTGAAGAGCGTGTTACAATTAAGCTAAAATTGTAAGCAGCATGATGAATAAATACAGTATCTAGGTAATTGAGATCAGATTCTTCAATAACGGTACTTAGGGCTCGTTACATAAATTTAGTAGCGATTCGTTAAACTAACCGTACAACAGTTAAATATGCTACCGTTAATAGTTGGATAGATAAATGGACAAATAGAGATAGATAGATGACAGATAAATGGACGGATAGATAGACGGACAGATAGATAGATAGGTAGATAGACCGATAGAAGGATGGATAGACAAATGGATGGATGATGAACAGACAGATAGACAAATGGATGGATAGATAGATAGTCAGATACATAGTTAGATAGATGGATGGGTAGATGGATAGATAGATAGAGAGCTGGATATTAAGTATTACTATTTTTCCATTATCTATTAAATTAATGAATTATAATAAATACTTATAAAACGCTTAATTACACTAATAAATAAACATAATAAGAACAGATTTAATTAACCAAATTATCACTAATAAAATTAATGAATCACTTTGAGTTCCAGCCACGTTCTGTAGGTGTTGAGCAGCGTGAAAGGTTCTCCATGGTCGGAATCGAGTTCCTTTCGAGCCGCCTCGCAGTCGGGATCGCGGTACGACTTGTTGGTGAAGGGACTCTGGACGCTTAGCGCTGCCGTCAGGGCGAGGACCACCTCCACCTGCCGGAAAACCGAGCCCATCAGCAGCATTTTACCCAGCGTCACGTCGACAGGCAGACCGGCTAGACACTCTCCAATGGGCGTCAGTTTCTCGTCGATGGTCAGCGCACCTTTTTCCTGCAAATTAACAAAAAAGAACAATATTAACAAAAGAAATCAATGATTTGACTAATAAAAAAATAACAAATAATCAGCTATTTTAATTAATCCAGTCCGGTGATAAAAGATTATTGCAAACGTTAAATACTGTGAGATCCGCATATTTATTTTGGATTTTACTGAAGCTGTATGAACGTTTTCCGACGATTTTGTAATTTGCTATGGAAGTTTTCCTGTTTACGGGCTATTTTTGGACGTCAAAAAAAGTTCTTTTTCTGAAAATAAATATTTTTTTAACATAATTTAAAATTTAAACGAATTAATAATTTAACCCGTAATGATGTTATGGAGTTCTCGATACTATCCACCGAAGGCGGTTCAATAAACGGGAATTTCCTCGCGTCAGGCAGCCCCATCGATATCATCTGCAGGATCATGGAATCCAACGGAACACGCTGTATTTCCGGTGCGGAATAAGCTGCAAATTCTCCGTAATCTTTCTCCGCGTAGAGCCGGAAGCAGACCCCGGGTCCTGTCCTTCCGGCGCGTCCCTTCCGTTGCTCGGCAGACGCGCGGCTGATCCAGAATTCCTGCAGTTTCTGCAATTTCGACGAAGGATCGAAACTCATCTCCTTGACCTTGCCGGAATCGGCGACAAACCGGACCCCGTCGATCGTGACCGACGTCTCGGCTATATTTGTCGAGACGATGCATTTTCGGATTCCTTCCGGCGGATAATCGAAAACCTTGTCCTGTTCGGCTAGGGATAGCGAACTGTGAAGTGGTAAGATGATCCAGCGTTGATTTTGCTGCGCGTACAACCGGGCTGCTTCGACTACGGTCGAGATTTCATTCATGCCGCTGAGGAAGATGAGGAGATCGCCGCGTTCCTCTCGAGGGTACTTATGATCGATTAACTCTAAGATGCGATTATAAGGAGTCGGATTCAAACGTCCGGATTTGCTCAGTCGTTCATCAGCGATGACAGGATGGTATTGAACCTGAATTGGATACAGTCTGCCGGGTACTTGGATGACGGGCGCTTTTCCGTTGAAGTAATCCTGAAATAGATTGATGTTGATAGTAGCCGACATTAAAACGAGTTTGATGTCATCTCTAGCGTGAAGGAGACATTTCATGACGCCCAATAGGAAATCACCAGCTAAGTGCCTCTCGTGGACTTCGTCAAGGACAATGATGTTGTAAGACGACAGCCTGGGATCCGACGAAATCTGTCGTAAAAGTAGACCCTCCGTGACAAATATAATTCTTGTGTGCTGTGTTTTGTGTCGCTCAAATCGGATCTGGTAACCGACTTCGGACCCGTATTCGTTCAGCGTTTCATAGGCTACTCGTTTAGATAGAGAGATGCAGGCAATACGTCTTGGCTGTGTGCACGCGATGTGAGAAAAGCCGGCGTGCAGAAGGTACTGGGGGACCTGCGTCGATTTCCCGCAGCCGGTGTCGCCGGCGATAATCACCACCTGGTTATTTCTGACTGCATCTACAACCTCCTGCCGATACCGGGCAATCGGGAGTTGCGTCTGACTTTCCCGCAGTTTGCGAATTTTCGCAAACTTTTCTCTCTGCAGGAAATCCAGGTAGAGCTCGACAACGCTGCGGAACTCCATCAATCGCTCAGTGGTGAGGAGCGCTCGCTTTCTGGTTTCTGCCGGCTCGTACTCGTAGTCGAGAGGAGGCAGTCTGCTTGTGATGATGTCCCAACTTTGGAGTTTTAGCTGGAAGTTACTTAAAAAAGAGCGGTGAAAAGTCACGGGTACTCCAAACTCGTTCACGTTAGTGTCGGGCGGTACCCACGTCCTGGTACCCTGACGAGCCTGCACTAAACGATACTTCGAGTAAAACTTCCAGAAATCGTCATACTGCTGCGTCCCTTTCTTTATGACGTCTCGCTCCCCACTGAAGAAGATGACATCTAATTCATATCTGTAGTCGTCAAACGAAAACATGGCCTGACCCTCTGTAAAATCGTCTCTGCGATGTTCGCCAGACGACCCAATCGGTTTCAGAAAGTTTCGTGAAGGCGACCTCGAAGACCGTTGTTTGTGTTTGTAATGGCGCGATTCACGGCTCTTTGAACGGGAACGTTTGCGATGGCTCTTGCCCTTTGACCTATGACCTCGAGAAGGTGATCTGGAGCGTGAGCGCGGCATATTTGCTTGAAGTGCTTATATATCTTAATGAACCTGCTTATAACGTACTGGGTTGATATCAAAACGGTTTTGACCGGTTTGTAAACATTCGGTCAGGGAGTAGTGATTTCGTTCAGCAGGCAAAGAAGTGTGCGAAATCAAAACAAACACAGCATTGCCGGTACCATTTTTACAAAACGTAATAAAATAAGTTTATACACTATATAGAAATGAGAATATAATTATTTTGAAAAATAAAATTATCGAGCTGTGAATGAATCGTTATGGAATAATATTATAAATCACAAATTCATGTGGCAACACTGTAAATTTTATTGTTGTCTGTGTATTACAATATGGCGGCGTTTATATGGGTTTAGCTCAGTGGAAACTTCGTATATTAAAGTTTCTACTACTGTAACCAACTTCGTCTTTATAAAGGACCGTCTAAGTTCAAGTAATCAACTAAAAGTTAATAACAAAATTTCTAAATAACTTTGCTGAAATTCTAGTGTCTAATTTCAGTATAGGACTGACTAAATCCTATTCAACAGCCGTAACTTTTTAAATTGATTAATATATACTATATTGCTTCTTAAAGATTTAATATCAATATAAATGTTGATACTAAAGCTGTTTATTTCACAGCCCTGTCTAAACGCAAGCCCTTTTCATTGGCTGGGGACTTCAAGTCTCCTGGTCAGGGTGGGCCGAACTCGGATGGACCTGCCACCAACAAGAAGAAACGACGGGGATCGAGTGCTGCTTCAGTACAAGCGTCGCAGCCGTCGCCAGCGATCAACGATCTGATTCCACCTCCATTGTCAGGTACGCGGTTATTCTCTCGCTGATCAAAGACAGGTCATCTTTCATGTTAGCTTTTAATATTGCCTTTAACGACTTAACGGATTAATCAATGTAATTGATCAATCAAATTAATCGATTTTGATATCTAAATTTCAATCTATCAGTGCCTTATGGCCTTGTGATGTTGTATTGACATTGCATCGGTAAGGATTAAAAATATAGCAGAGTTCTGAGTATTGATATAGAAAATCAAATTATGTTCCCTTACATCATATAGCCCTGGTAACCCTATTTGAACTCACTTAGGTTATGGAGACACAGTTATCGCTTCGAACCCCTTCGATGACACGCCACCGTCGCACCATTCGGTTATGCCGGGTCCCATGTCAGGTCCTGGGCCGGGGATGGGCGGGCCACCCGGCATGGGACCGTCTGGCATGATGCAAATGAACATGAACATGAATGGCATGAACATGGGTCCAATGGGTAACATGGGCAATATGAATTCCATGGGAGGACCTCCCATGGGTGGTAATATGGGACCGATGGGGCCCAATTGCGGGGGTTATGGTCCTCCGGGTTCGGGCCCCGGTCCCAAACCGATGCCCGTCACGGCGGGGAAGATCTACCCACCGGACCAGCCAATGGTTTTCAACCCTCAGAACCCCAACGCGCCGCCGATTTACCCGTGCGGCATTTGCCACAAGGAAGTGCACGATAATGACCAGGCTATACTCTGCGAGTCGGGATGCAACTTTTGGTTTCATCGGTATATAACATATTTGTCATATTTCCGTAATGTAATTTATTCTGGCACCTTTCAAATTAGGGTGTGTACGGGACTGACCGAGGCAGCCTATCATCTGCTGACTGCCGAAGTTTACGCGGAATGGGTTTGCGACAAATGCCTTCACTCGAAGAACATCCCGTTGGTCAAATTCAAACCGTGACTTCTATCTTCTTCCAGCATCTTATACGCAATCACGTTTTCTTTCCGGACCTTCGTTTTTACTCAGTCGTGAATTCTACGATTTTAATTTTATAAAATAACTGTTTTTCCATCACACATTTTTTTTCTGTCAAGTATTTCCGGTTTCTCTCTTTTAGCTCCTCGTAAGACGACGTTAACAGTTGACGGTAACAAAATAAAATTAAAAAGATTTTTTTAATTTTTTTAATTTTTGAAGATCTTATTTTTCTTGGAGTTTCTTGGGCGGGCTCGTCTTTCCGTAGACACCGTCCAATGTAAGACCTGCAATTTTTTATAAAAATAATTAATTCATAAAAACAACAAGATTCGAACGTTTTACGAAAAATGAAAATGGGGACATATTAAGCTGACTGAAATTAATTAACATTCCATGTAATTATTATTTTTTAATTAATAATTTTTTAAAATAAACTTTTGTTTAAAAAATTGAAATAAATAATCAGATGAAATTACCAGCAAAAACGAATACAGTTCCCAGCCATTGCCTGGAAGTCAGTGCGTTGCCAAAAAGTAACACGGAACCGAGGACAGTGAAGAACTTGCGAGTCGTGGTCACAATGGAGCAGGGCAGTGGTCCGTAATCGGCAATCATTCGGAAAAGGAAAAACTTGGACAAAACTATAAATTGCAAGTATGTTTTTGTTAAGTTATTTTAAAAGTAAGTACTTGTCCTAATGCGCTGGCTATGGAGAAAGAAACAAGGTCCCAGATGACGAAGGGATGTCGCTGCACAAACTGGACAAAGTCGAAGAGTTCCCCGGTCAAAATCAAGGCTGCAAATATTTTTTTTAATTATTTAGTACTTGTTGAATACCAATATTTTAAGTTAATTAAGAAATAGCAAGATGAGTTAGTTACCGACAGCCAGGTACGCTGACGACCATTTGTTCATACTGGACATCATGTGGCCGGATCTCGACTGATACTCGGTTTTCATACGTTCCTGAATTGCACCTGTGAGTCCGTCCATGGTCAGTGAGAGCAACTATTTTAGATGAAAAAAATAATGTGTTATTTCAAAGTATAAAAAAAATGGACGTGTTCCTCGATTACCAGAAGAATTTCACCGACGCCGAGTATGGAATCGTCGTTATTCTTAGCGTGAACATTGTCCTTGAACATGAAGAGGGCGACACCTAAAACAATCATCATAACAAAGAGGTACTTCTTCAGCGGGTACGACTTCTGGCCGAAAAGGACACCCAGGAACATCACGGGGATGGGCTTGCACGATTTTCCAACGACCTGTTAAATCAAACCCAGAACTCGTATTTCACGTAACACGAGATTCAATAACCGAGTGTTCAATACCTGCGTCGGGTAATTCACCCACTGCAGCGCCATGTTGCTGCAAACCATGGCCAGTAGATAAGTTAATGATGAGGCAGCATAATAAAGGCTCCGCGTGTTGTCTTCGCCTTGTTTCTGGACCGTCGCCAGCACTGAAATCAAATGGCAATGGTTACGAACAACATTCCTGAATGACGAGCGGGTCAGCCTTACTGATTCTGGCATACAGGTAGTTGACGACGCACTGGACGAATACGAGAGCGAGCGTGCACGTAAACTTTTCTGTTTCTTCTCCTTTGCCATATTTCCCTCTGGTTCTGTATTTTTGAAAAACCCAGATAATAATTCGTTTCAAATGAAATTATTTTTTTTTTCAGAAAAGTACATTTTTTCCTGCATAAGACCAAAATAGAAGTAGCAGGCGAATATACCAAAGGCGTAGGTGAGAAATTTCTTTTCTAAATGCATTTTATCTAATTTCTTGTGAAGAATGAATCAACCAGTTTTTTCCAGCAAGTTACTAAGTGGCTATAGAAGTGAATGGAAACTAGTTTTCCTGCATCTGTCAAATTCTTAAGAACCAAATACTGCCAAGCGGACGAGGGGGAGTTGCACTTGCTGACGAGCGCAAATCCCATTGGTTGGCGGAACTGCAGCGTTGCCATATTCAAATATTAAATAAGCTTTGAAAACAATAAACTAACTGAATTGTGGCTAATGTGTTCATTTAAAATTAATCATTTGAATATTCTCACTATTATTTAGTAACCCTTAAGTTACATTTTTATAAGTATATTAAGTGATGCCGTAATTATAGTGGATCGCATTTTAAAAATTCATTGTATTTCAGGATTAAATTACATAATACCAAAAAATGTTAACGTGTACAGTAAACTGCACAATGGAAAAGAATCTGAATGTATAAAAGAACATACGGAAATGAATTATAATTATAACCACGCCATTAAAAACCCCATTAGGAAGATTTTCGGAGCAGACCACCACCTGTTGCCCTTTAGTTTCTTCTGCAGAGAAAAAGGAGATGAAATACTACAAGACTGGAGCTCTTGCTAAGCCCATAGTTTTCTTTTAAACTTATTTGCTACTAATTTACATGAAATTATCCCTGGCACTGTGGGTGGCCCTTTACAAAGGGTTGGCAATGGTATGTTCATGTGCAAACCCCTTTGGTTTTCCGTTTCTCCCTCCCTCTAAATTAGACGTTAATTAACCCATGAGTCGAGAAACACTGCTGTAACCATCGGAACGCCGAAAGGATGAATAGTGTCCCGCGTCGTGTAAATCAATCACTGTTAAAGGAAAACAACAGGATTAAAGGAACATTCTTTATCTAGGATTACATACAGTTCATAGGTCACAAATTACAATACCTTCAGCTTCGGCAGAAAAGCCTGTCGGCCAAGACTTCCCCTCAGTACCGTCGTCGAAAACAGAGATGCGCACCTCGGAACGAGCAAATATTACGTGCGATCTTGTGCCTCGTTGCTAAATAGAACATAAAAATAGTGTTTCCAATTAGATATAGTGTAGTAAGGTATTGTACCATCAAAGAACATGCTATGCGGCATTAAATCCTGAACAGCGCCACCTAGTGGCGGAATTCTGAAGCTTACAATGGCGGCGTTAAACATTTGATTACCGAACAATCCCGCTGTATACTTAAACTATGGGTTCTGATTGGTACAGACTTGTATCTAAATTTGTAACAAATAAGATGGAGTTTACCTGGCCGATTTTGTTGCCACACCAGCGAGCTTCGAAACCGTTGGCTTCCCGTTCAACTTCGATGTAAGCTCCGTGACAGTCAAGGGTGTAAGGCGCACTCAGGTTGTGAAAGGTCACAAGCAAATACAGTCCGGGGTCAGTCTACCAAATCATGATAAAAGTGTTAAAAAGTTGATTAAGACGTTAAGTTACGAGGCGTTTCTGCTATACCTTGATCTTCCAGTCACATTCAGTCGTTTCTTTCCTCTCTTCGGTGATTGTTTTCGAACTCCTACCGTTGGTGCCGAGGAGAAGGGCCCTACGTAAAGGCAAAGGCCGAGACTCCATAAAACGAGCCAGGCCAGATTTCAGGCGACTTAACCAGGATTCTTCGCCTCTGCGCCATCTGGGGTTGATTTTACCCACGACGGTATCGACGGTTCCTCGTAATTTTGTCGGCTGACTTACGGAAGGACCGAACGGAAGAACTCCAGTAACTTTCACATCGACTACGTCCTCCTTCACCTCGATCTTGTCTTCTTCGTCAATCATATGCGATCCAGTTTCTTTCATAAAAGAGTGAAACAGTTGTTCTTGTTCGCTGGTAAGTTTCTTCTCGTGTTGGGAACTGCTCAGATCAGGAGCGGGAATTTCGAAAAACGGATCTACGGGTTTGGATCTCTTACTCCTTCTCAAGAAGAATCTCTCGAGTCCAAAGAATTTGTTTCTGGTTGTAGTGTTTTTGGCCTCTGCAGAATCGTCTCGCCTCGAGAAAGTGCTAATGATATTTTTTATGTGGAACAGAATGTCTTCGTTGGATGGATGAGATTCAGATTCCAGATTTTCTGCATCAGAGTCGTTTTCTTTAGTTAACGAATCCTCTACAGTTGCGGTAGTTGGCATTTCAGCATTGCCCTGTGCCTGTTTCACTGTCATAACGGGCATAACGGTATCTTGGGCAATATTCTTTTCGAGAGATTTCGTCTCAATAACTTCGGTGACGTCTTCTTCCGCTAGGCTAGGCGCAGTGACCTCGAAGATTTCGTCAGCGGTATTGCTTACGACGTTCGAATTCGAGCCACCGATATCGTTCCCTTGCAAAATTTGGTCCTCCGAAAGAACTGCGTCAGAATTCTGTCTTTCCTCGGCGCCGCTAGCGTCGCTGATATTCGGACTGGCGTCTTCAGTTTCTTGTGAATTTTGGTCCGCTTGAATAGCTTCCTTGTCATTTGCAGACCCCTGCGAAATTTGGTCTTCTGAAAGAAATGACTGCACGTTCATTTTTCCCTCGGAGCCGTCTGCGGTCTTTACATTCGGGCTGATAATTTCGCTCTCTTGCAATGTTTGGACCTCTTCAACAGCGTTCCTGTTATTTTCAGTCCCCGGCAAAATATGGCCCGCGAAAAGAGGCTCAGCTTGCTTGAGTGACGACGCATTAGGAGATTCTGTTTGAATGACTGAATTGATGTTTGCTTTCAAAGCATCTAAATTTGTTCCTTGCCAAATTTTATCCTCAGACAAGGGCGATGTTTGAATCAATTTTTCAATGAAAGAGTCCGCAAAGGGTTCTGTCAAGCTATCAGATTCCGTATTGGTTTCAAGGTCGTTTTGAAGGAAGGCCGGTTCCGTGGGAATATTAAATCTGAGATCTTCAGGATCGTTAATAAGATTTACCTCTGTCCGCACTTCTTCATCGGAAATTGTAGGTTCAGTGCTGGTTTCAGTCCTTAGCAGATTACGTTCCACCGAGTCCAAAAAATTAATTTCTGTCGTGTCTTGGGTCACGTCAAGGGGAGCCCTATCAGTGCTGGGGGCAAATTCTAGTCCCTGCCAAATTTGGTCCTCTCGCGTGATTGCCCGTTCCGTGGCAAAGTCGTCCTCTTTAGTCAATTTAATTTCATTGGTAAACGACCCTTCGTTATTGACACCTTCCACGGCCCCTTCTGTAGAGTCTTCAGTGCTGCCAAATTCGGTCCTCGCCAAAAACTGGTCCTTTTCTACGATTTGCTCGGAATGTTTCGATACAAGATCTACAGGAGAACTTGGACTGCTACTATCTTCTTGAATAACGTCTTCTGATAAAATGACTGGGAAGAATTTAAAGGAATCTTCCTGAGGAACTTCTGTAGCCGGTGAAACTTCAGGATCCGTCGTAACAGGCAATCCGTCTCTGTTTGAAGCGTGTTTCCCCTCGCTGATAATTGAACTCGATGTTTCTGTGAACCCCTCTTGGTCTGAAGTTTCTTGGAAGTCTCCCAAAGTCGCACTTTCAGGAACTTCGGTTTGGGAACTTGTTTCGACGAATTCCAGGCCTTCAAATTTCTCTGTAGAATCTTCAACGTCCGATCTTAATTTAAAGTCACTTACAGAATTTGTCGATTCAGAGTCGGCTTCTGGTGATGTCGTAGTAACAAAGTCGGATTCAACACTATCTTTGATATCAAAATCGATATGCAGTGTTTGTTTATTGATGTTTCTTTGTAGAGAAGCCTCAGTTTGATCAATAGATACTTCCGTTGTTACGCTAATATCCTCGTGGCTTTCGTGATTTACGAGGTCCGTTGTTGGTACAAGTTGAGAATCATTAGCATTCTTTTCCACGATGTTGTCAAGAGTTAATGAATCTGCTTGGGGTTTGTCGACTTGATTTTCAACTGGGTGCAAAAAGTCCTTCGATTCAATGACCGGCTCGTCGACGTTGACCACATCGCGATTTTCTGGCATTTCCGCCGGATCTGAAGCGGAAAAACGAAGTGCGGCTAATTCCGGAGCTAAGTCGGGGTCGCTCACACGCTCTTCCTTTTCATCGGACCAAAATTCAATTCGCCTCTTCTCATCCCGACTTAGATGAACGATATTGGGTGATGAACCGCAGTTTCTGCATTCGGTTCCTATACAATGTCCAATGCCAATAGTGAAAAGAGTAAATATTAACCGAGGAAAAATTGTATTTACCTTGAATGCATAAATGGATGAGAACGATGCCGATGATGTAAGACTTTAAATTTTGCGTTATGGACATTTTCGGTGCGATTAACAAGAGGAGCGCGAAACGCACTCGACTGTTTGTTATGAAGGTGATGATGTACACTGCACTGGACGAGTAATATGCAACTGCTTCAGGCCCGCAGTGACCAACGAAAGTAAAACCGACCAGCCGAGGGGACGGGCTAGAGGTTGTGTACCGCACCAACAGCTCGCGACCGGTAGGTCAACCACCACTCGGAGGTTTCTTCCTTTTCGCCTGGAATGTTTTTTGGCTCGAAACCCCCGCTAGGAAGACCCCATCTCGTCAAAACCCAACGATTAACAGAGTATTTCGATGTTCAAGATTAGATTTTAGTTCGAGAATTGCCCGCTATCGCACAATGGCGCTGCTGTACTATACATAGTAAAGGCAGCAGGGTCTCTCGTGGTAGGGTTTGAAACTAAAGGCTATTCCAAAGTATGAGCAAAAAGGAATGTACCGCCGGGGGCCTTACTGAGTCACCTTGGCAAGTTGAAAAGGAGAAGAGGTCTAGGGCGAAATTGAAAAGGAAAAGGTCCTTAAAAATTACAGCCGTCTTATTTACCACTGAGAATTACCTGAAACCGCTCAGGCAGTAATTCATTTTTCTACCGAATTCCCTTCAACACGCAGGAAGCAACAATTAAATCGGACCTTGAGATTTCATGTTTACCTTTCGGCGCAGGAAGCGTGTGAGAGGAACGTAAATGACACGTGTCTATAAAAATGCTCTCTTTTATTTCCCTGTCATTGACGACTAATTTAGTCTCCGACGAGGAATGAATAGGGTAGGGGGGGACTCCCATGTCATTAACCTCTTGTCCGGAATGGAACAAATGGTGTACCTCGTCAGCGAAGGATACGAGGCTCGTACTGCATTTTCCAAATCTTTTTGTTCCCAAAATTCATGAAGGAAACTTGGGGGGCTTTTAAGAATTTGAAAAGCATCCACTGTCTGGTGTTTGGACGAAATGGCCATGGGGAAGGTGAAGAGCACAGGAATGTCGAAATTTTACACTGGTCGGCTGGCTATGACCTTGAATTCGCCGATGAGCTCCTCCGTCAAGTTCAATGTCAACAGAGACGACTTGGAAACTCAGTCACCTTTTGATTCATTCATAACCTTAGCCTTAATTACAGTAATACAAATATTGACACGCATCACTGTTTTTCTATTACTTCATGTACTTGATGAAAAGTAGAACTCTCTGCTTTTCTATAGTTTACGGTCCATAGGCACAATCTTGTACACCTTTAGGTTTCTGATATCAAAGTTATATCGCAAGTCCGTGACTCTGCATAAGCGATTCATCAAAATATATATAGTAAGCCGTTTAAAGCAGGAAAGAAGCGCTTTTTTTTATTGGGACAGCAACAGGTTTCTTGTTATAAGAATGTCCACGTCGATCTAGCCTCGGGACACGATCTCCGTTATGCAGCAACGGGTCACTTGGCTATTGCATACTGAGGGGAGGGGGGTCTGAAAACTGGACAAACCCAAGATTTCTCTACAAAATGAATCAACTCAACCTAGTTCGGTATATTTCATACTGAAATCTCAGATTTGAAAAACCAGGTTGTTCTTGTTATACATTCCCACAGGTGGAAAGGAGAGAATCAAAAGTTCCCATAATGAAAAAGAGGGCGACTTGCAAGAACGAAGAAGTGGAGAAAAGCAAAAGCAACCATTCAAAAGAGAGACTCCAGGAAAAAAAGGACAATATTAAGAGGGAGGATAGCAGCAGTGGTGTGGTTTGGTTTCGTTTTGGGTAAGTTTTTAAAAGCACCGTTTGGTCTACCAAAGAAGCCCAGTCTTCCTTGAATCACATGCACCTGAAGACTCTTGCGACATTACCGCGTTCTGAGTTTCTTACTGCCCAAGTCATTCTTCAAAGGTTGGTGACTTTTATACTATTTTAACTTCAAAGACCATTTTCTGTTCCGGTTGTTATAACGCATTATAATTCTTGTATTTTTTTAAGCCTATAATCTGTACATCTGCAGTTTTTGTTATCAAGTACTGACGAACTTGTAAAAGAACTCGAGAATGCGGTGGATTCTACTGTTTTTTGTCGGGTGCTGTTTGGTAACTCTCGGTTCAGCAGGTAAGATAATTTTTTACACAGATTCTTTATTGCCAACAAGTAACGAGAAAAGACTTTTAAGCTTTAAGAGTTGCAATTACTATCATATAAAGGAACATACGCTTTGAAATCGCGATGTTCATTTACGAATATTGATGTCTGCAGGGCTGTTGCAAAGAATCCAGCAGCTGGGAAGGCGACAAAAACCGATCGTCAGGACGGAAAATTCATCGCTAAAAGCCAACAGCACAAAGACAGTCGCCACTCAAGTTTCTTCCAATAAAACCAAGCTGGAAACCACAACTACCAAAATCCCAAGTAAAACACTTCCTGCAAAAATAAGTCAACAAGATGCTAGCGTCCAAGGTACATAACAACATGTGTAAATTTAGTAGAATATGGAATGGGAATAATTGCTTGCGATCTTTTATTCACATAGATGCTTGTGGCGGAAACGTGCTTTTGGACATGATTTCCAAAAAACAGCAAACATTCTCATCTACCAACTTCCCCAAGAGCCGGAAATCGCCTTACGCGTGTTCGTGGGATGTCAAAGTAAATCATTTCCTTTGGTTTTTTACTTAGCAGTCAAGCACCGTTATAAACCGACAATTTCCCTTGCACGTAGTTCAAATGTATGAACGTACAAGCACTTAAATAATAGCATGAGAATTAGTTTGGCCGTTACACCACACACGGGTTATTATCACAGTACGACATAATATATGAAACGAAAACAAACTAACTATACTTAGTATGCAGTGTTAGTACTCAGCTTTGCATAGTGAAATCGCGTATCAGATGTTATGAAATATTGTTATATAACAGGTCAGCAAGACGTGCAGACGAGGCCAAATTTCCATCAAGTTTGAAAAGGACAGCCGCTTACCCAAGGAAGATCGATGCTCGAAGGGTTATGTTCGCATCACTCCAATTCTTCAGGACGTCAAGTATGCTTTCCCAACTTCGAAATTAGCTATTATACCCTATACTTATAAAACCCTGGTAAAAGTTGATGCAAAACTGTTTTTCAGAAACAACATTTTCTTAATAACGTGTTTACAGAGTATGCGGCAACATCTCTTCCATTCCCGAGCTGCGATTCTTTACCACCGGCGAAGACGACAAGATAAACATACTGATGAAGAATATAGGGTTGGATGATAGATCACCCGAAGGGCTGGCGTTTTCAATTAAGGGTAAATAAAGTAGCTAGATTCAAACTTAGTTCTTTTGCTGTTCGGTAGATGGCGAAGACTGAGCGGATAGGTTCCGCTGAATCGCTGATGAAAGCATCTTTATCTCGCTGTTTTAGGTGAATGTCTCGATGATATCAACATAAAAACGGACCTGGCCGTTGTTAACGGTCAGACCGTGTCCAAGTGGCTGGTGGGCGCCTCGAGGAAAGCCGGCGTAGAGGTATTTTCACGTTCGGTCATTCAGCCCATGGCCAAACTGTCACCCAAAGTAGGTGCGGAACTGCTGGAGTGGGACGTTGCCAACACGGAAGCACCGACAACGGAAGATACGACATATGTTGCCCCAGTTGTTGCTGCCTCCAATTCGGATTACCTTGAAACCGACGCAGATATCGAACCCGAGTGGAACAAGAACCCCGTGATACTCTCCGAGGAAGTGTCATCTTCTCCCAGTCCAGTGACTCAGAAGACTACAACCAAGACGTCTAGTAACAAGGTTGCGAAAAGTACTACCAAACCCATGACGACAACTACGACAGAAGCGTCAACAACGACGACCAAACCTCCCAGACAGTATGTTTCCCTGCTCTATGTGATTATGCGAAGATTCGGTCTGTTATAACAAGTTGGATTCCGATGTATGTGTTTATTTATAGAACAAGACTTTTTGGGTAAGTTATCTGCTTTTGAATTAAACGAAGTTGAGGTAATTTTCAAACCCAGTTTAAAGTAATTGTAGGTTACGGTAAATTATTTGGAATGTTTTGAATACACGTTTCTTTGTTGCATTTCCTGTTTGGTCTTGTGTTCGAAGAAAATCTTTTTTCAAGTGTCCTGAAACTCAAATTCAAAGTGCCATCTTGCAGCGGAAATACGAAATGCTACGTAAACAGAAATAACTCATCAAGGAATCTTGCAAAAAATCCTGCAGACTGTTAAAAAATATATAAACCTTAATGATAAGATGTTGTCAAGTTGAGAGGAGATAGGTGGTTAAATGTGATCAGGTGAATAACCAACGCAGCTACAACGTATGCAGGCCACGTGATCACATTACAACTTACACAATGCTGAAATTCATCATTACAGTACTTATACATTAACAACATCTTAATCGTATGCCAATTTATATTGCTTAGGTATACGCAACTTAGCCACGTGCTTTATACTCTTGAAAGCATGAAAAAAAACAGTTCATAAAAGTTACCGAGGAGAGAAAAGTGAGTCACAAGTATAGTCTGTCTGAAATTACACAGAGAGGGAGGGCGGCAAGGGAAACTAATCAAGGCAGACCGTCGTGGAAAGTGCCAATAGGGGTGTCGCATCTAAATAAGGCTACCAGCTATGGCAACGTCAGTGAAAAGCGCCCAGTCTAAGAATAAAGAGATGCCATTTGCCTGTGAGCCGTCCGACCGAGTAGACCGTGTGCAAGCGTCCAAACTTAGGATCTGGCTGCCGTCACTTGGCGTTTTGTACAAGGGATAAAACGAAACTCGTGCCAAGAAAAGTTTGAATCGCGCGCTATTTTCGGCAACCAGCTTTTTACCCTTGGACAGAACCCGGGCTAAGCTCCCAGGCAAGGACATCTAGCGAAACGGCCGTTTAGAATTACCAACAAATCATTCTAATTCGCAAGCGAAGTGTGCACTTGTGTTTTTTACCAAACGGGCGTCATTAAGAAAATTGAATTTGGCGCGGTTCGCTCCTATTGGCTGAAGTCCCCATTGGTCTAGCCTAAGCGCGGTATTGTTGACACGAGAGCCACCTGGTGGAAGCAATGGTAGGTTCTGTCAAGATGGCTGAAAGCAAAGGTCTGGTGTTCGCTAAAACTGTGCAGAAACACGCAGGAAGGGCCAAAGAAAAGGTAATTTATTTCACCTGAATTACTGTTTTGAGTGACTAGGGTTGGTGCACGAGGAAATGAGGCGGAAATTTGAAATTTTGGCGGTTTTTGACGGTCGTTTACGCGCAGGTCGATCCGAGTGACCTTAAAAGACATGGAATCCCACGTTTGCTTGGTTTTCTTTACCTTGTATGGTAACATTGCGTCCCCCGATCCAACAGGTTGCATTCACCGCGGAGGCATCTAGGTTACAAAACTAGCGGATCGAAAAAAAAAATTCTGAATCGAGCGACTGTTCCCCGCAGTCGAGAACACGTCTATCGCACAATTTTGATTCTCATCAGCTTGTTTATTACAGGTTGAAAAAATCAGTAACGCAGAAACATACCCGAGGACATGACGAAAGACGTATTTTTGACGGAAAACCCACAAAGTTGATGTACAGTTTGTGAGAATTTTTAGGTTAGCTGGGCTGTCCCTAATAATAGACGTACGGGGTCCTCTCTCTCTGTCGAGAAAAAGTCGGGCCGGTGCCAAGTTTCCGAGAGTGGAGACGAGACGGAGGGAAATCTTTCTTTTTTGCTTCATTGCCAGCACTTAAAAGATTTCCTTGTCTTCTTTTGGCACACTTTTTAAAATGCAATAAAAAAGGAGAAAATTGCTTTAAAGAGGGCAATTGTCTCGTTTTAAGAAAAACAATCAGAGCAGATCATTTTTAGAATAGGATGGTTTCTTTCAGCTTGAGGTAAAGAGCAAATACTGGGTAATCAGAATATAGGAAATGGAAATTAGTTTGACATTTAGTAATAGTTTTTTTGGCTAAGTACTTTTGAAACTGATTTGCATTTGAGGTCACCAGAGAAAAACAGGACGTGATTCTTTATCCATTTTCGACGGCATAGAGAGGGCGTTTTACTTTTTCTTGTCTCTGCGGAAAGAGAGAAACGAGTGGGCGTTGCGAGATTAACCAAGACGTTGGAATTTTCTATTATTTTTCCGATTTTCTATTTTTCTAATGTTCATGGTATAATACAATTAAATTTAACTTAATTGTTAAAATAGATCCTGCAGAAAGTGGGCAAAGTCGATCGCACGGCTGACGAGATCTTCGACGAGCATGTGCAGAACTTCAGCAAACAACAGAACTCTGCCAATAAGCTGCAGAAGGAACTCAATAACTACATCCGATGCGTCAAAGGCATTTCTATTTACTGAATATTATTATTATAAGATATTCATTAAAAATAATGGAAATTAAATGATGAATTAATTGTGTTATTTTTAATAGCAATGCAAATGGCGAGCAAGACGCTGTACGAGTGTCTGACCGAGGTCTACGAGAGCGAGTGGACCGGCCACGATCTGCTGACGGTCCAGTCGCAGAATATCGAAATGCTGTGGCAGGACTTGGCCCACAAACTCACCGACCAAGTGCTTATCCCGCTCAACACCTACCAGGGACAGTTTCCTGAAATGAGGGTAATTTTTAAAAAATAGTATGGTTTAACTTAATTTGGAATTTAATTAAATATACCGTCACCCTAAGCGTTTGAAATTAAGGACATTGCGATAATTTCAATAATTGTTTATTATGTGTCAATCTAAATTATGTATCTGCTCATCTAATTAATCAGCTGTTATGTATGTATGCCTATCTACCTAATAAATTAGCTGTCTATCGACTTGTCTATCTGTCCATCCATATCTGTATATTAATGTCTATCTACCTACCTATCTATCTTACTATCTACTTAGCCAATTTCTTGTATCTACCTATCTATCGATCAATCTGTCTATCCGCCTATCTATCGAACTATCTGTTTAATTATCTGTATATCTGTCTACACTGTCTAACTGCATATCCATCTAATAAACTGTGTTTCTATAATCAACCTACCTACCTACTTACCCCGCTCCCTACCTATCTTTCAAGCTGTATATAGGTTTATCTGTCCAACTATCCGTCTAATTATCTGTCTATCTGCATATCTATCCAATAGACTATCTGTCTACCTGTCCGCCCGGGTACCTGTTTGTGTTTCTATCAATCAGTCTACTATCTACCCATCTCTCTGCCTATCTAACTGCATATAGATCTATCTATCTAACCATCTGGCTAATTATCTGTCTATCTGTGTATCTGTCCAACAAACTATCCGTCTATTTGTCCGCCTGGTTACTTGTCTATGTTTCTATCTGTCAGGCTACCTCTCTATTCCCTACCTATCTTATCAATCTTGTCATCCGTCTCTCTATCTAACTGTATCTGCCTGTTTAACCATCCGTCTAATTATCTGTCTATCTGCATATCCACTATCTATCTACCTGCTTACCTGTGTTTCTTTCTATCAGTCTACCTCCCTACCAATCTATCTTCCCATGCGTCTGTCCATCTAACTGTATGTAGATCTTTTTGTCTAACCGTCCGTCTAATTATGTATTTATCCGCATATATCTATCCAGTAAACTCTCCATCTACCTGTTCGCCTATCTGTCTAAAACATCGGTCTTGTTGAAAAACAGAAAAAGATGGAGAAACGCGGCCGGAAGCTGGTGGATTACGACGGCCAGCGCCACAGTTTCCAGACGCTGCAGAACTCCAAGAAGCGCGAGGAGGCTAAAATTGGAAAAGCCAAGGAGCAGCTGGAGGAAGCCAAACGCACATTTGCTATTTTAAATGCCGAATTGAACGAGGAACTGCCGGCGCTCTTCGAATCTCGGGTTCTCTTCTCGATTACCAATCTGCAGACGCTCTTCTCCGCCGAACAAGTGTTCCACTCGGAACTCTCCAAGGTTTTAATCGATATCCATTCAACATCATCATCATTCTTCTATTAAAGTTATACGAAAATACTGAAATTACAACATAGAATGATATTTATTATATATATATGAATTGTTTGCCAATCGAGCTACAATTAGGTTTTAATTTACAGACAAGTTACAATTCATTTTCGCAATCGGGATATAGTTATCAAAGACGAAAACTAATGTCATCTGGAACTATAACTTGATGAATTTGTTAATTTATAGCATTATTTGGTTAAGAACATTCCTGTCAAGTGTCCCAGGCTAATTTGCCTAAAAGCTATTTATTTTTCCATAATCATTATAGTTAATTGATGTAGTTGTTATTATTATTTTATTTATCAATTATATTTATTTATTATTTTATTTTCAATTTATTTAATCATTATTTTAATAATTTATTATTATGTTTATTACTAATTACCATTATATTTATTTATTATTGTATTATTATCAGCTATATTATTATCTAAATAGTAACGATTAAAAAGTAAATTCCGTAAAAATGTTAGATTCCAGCTCGTTTCATACAAATTAATTATTAGAAAAGTTAATTTAATAATTCTAATAAATGAGGTTTACCCTGTGCAGGTCCATAGCGAACTGGAATCGATTATCGAGAAACTGGCCAAGGAGAGCAGCCAGCGGACGTCTGTGTTCAACCGACGCACGTCTCCGTCGTCGCCCGTCGATGAGCCACACTCGCCCAGCTCTTTCAACAACTCGTCGTCCATCGAAAAAGGTAAATATCCTCCTTGTGTTTTTAATTTTTCTTCCTCCCCGACATACGGTCGAGTCGGATTTCCAAACCAACCCTCCCACGGAGTTGAATTTACACCCCCCCGCGTGCATGATGCAACCCTATTTAGGAGAATTTAACCCCCGAAGGCTTTTTAACCCTCATTGTGTCTTGTCATGCTACGAGTACTTTCACGCGAGCGGTTGGCATCTGTAAGTTAACGAGTTAATCATGAATTAATGAATTAGGATTAAATTAAAAATCTGAAAACTATATATATATATACTTATGCCAACTACTCATTAAAAAACAGCTTTCATTCGTCTCGATTATATTAATTTAGAAAAAAAAGGCTTCGGGGTTTAATAAAGCGTTTCCGCGATAGATGATAACACTCCTTAGCTTGTTGTTACATGTTTGTGTTTATGTTGTTTGTCACATTAAAATGGCTAACCTGAAGTTGGGAATGGATTGCCTATATAGTTTCGAGACGTAACCTGGAGGAGGAGTATCACGGGGAGGGGGAGGGTCTGAAAGATTACGAGCCGGTCGATGTCGGCGCGCAGATGGATCACTCCCACTCCGTCTCCCCCATCGCTAGAGGTATTTCATTTTTTCCGCATCCCTAATTCATTTTTCAATTAATCATAAAACCTGTGAATTCTACCTGAAATTAAAACACCTGCTAAGACGTCTGAATCATTGTTAGTAATCACAATGTTGTTAAATGTAAGAAAAGCCGCGTTATGGTTAATTAGTGATATTTTAATTTAATGTTCAAGTCGATTTACAGTTCAACATATTGTTGCGTTTGAAGGGTAGAGGTGTTTAAATTTTTTCGCAGCCCTATTTTCAATAACTGTACAAAGCTGTAACTTTTACCTTAAGTTAAACACCTGCTAAGACGTCTGAATCATTGTTAATGATCACGAGTTCGTGAAATGTATTAAGAGCCACTGGAAGTTCACTAGATACGTATTAGTAAAGTCGATTTTTGATTCAGTTTGTGAGCAAGTCGAGTTGAAAGCGGCAAACAAAACGAGATAAGGTTGGAATAGCATGTCGACTAGGGAAATTGTATCCAAAGTAGGAAAAAGCGACTTGAAAGTTGAATTTAAAGTTGATTTGTAGTTTGGATCCCGTGTCGAGTTCGTGAAAAGACTCGACGATTCGCTTAAAAGTCAACTGCGCGAGTTGAGTTGAATTCGAGTGGCCCTTTCTGTGGCTATTATATAAGGTGCCAATCATACTTTCAAAAGTCACCCATTAAATGACTTATACGACAACCAATTATAAAGAGTAATTAGCACAGTCATGCTTTACACCTTGTTCCATGTCCGCACACTCGATTTACGTCAAATTAACCCACCAATAGCAAAATAGAATTTTAGGTAAATGGTTGTGGATTGGTCGCCTCGTAGAATTGTTGGATTGGAAATAACCAATGGATGTCGCTTTTAATTTATCTGAGTGACGGTTAAGTTTCTAGTTGTGTTAATTTTTTTTAATTACCTGTTGATTCAGATCGCCTTTTAAGACAGTGTTTATATAAAATGTAGTAATAATTGTAATTATGCTACCCTCGTAGCTCACGCAACCAATGGCAAGGGCGTGAATGCAGCCGGAAGCCCGGGAGCAGCTAGAGGCAATAGCAAGCATGTTGAGGATCTGTATGATATTCCTGTCGGTAAGTTTATCCGATCCGTAGTTGTCTGCTTCGTGCTTGTTAAGGTTTTCGTTTTCGTTTGGATTCAATGTTAATTAAGATTAATAGTAAAATTGATTTAATGAATGGTAAATCTGAGTAATAAATTGTGTCGTTTAGGTGCTACGACAGACAATTTACCGCCGGGTGTCTTGTACCGAGTGCGCGCCACTTATAAGTATGCAGCTGAGGACGAGGATGAATTGGCGCTCGACGTTGGAGATATTGTCCAGGTCGTCGAGTATGACGATCCCGAAGAGCAGGTATATAATAATATATATATAGATGTATATAAATATATATATACTTATACTTAACATTATCAGTTAATCAACCTGAAACCGTGAAATTGTTTTTCACGTTTGTGACCTTAACTGATGTGAATGTTCCACTTATTAGTAAAGTAGATTTGAGCCTTCTGGAAAGTAAGCTTTCGAAAGAGACCCAACACGAGGGGTCTGCAGTGATACACTAGAAAATTAGCCTCTTATTAACGAGATTTAATGTCGAAGAGTTCTGTCATGAATACCGTTAGGTCCAGTTTGTATGAAAGTTCGGCTAGTTGAGTGAACAAGCTTTTGAGTGAGATCCCATACGATATTGAACCCAACTTAATTTTCTATTTACTAAGCTCGTCATTGAATATCGGTATTCGTTGACTAACCCGTACACCGCAGATTAAATCTGAGTACGGGTCTTAGATCTAGATATAACAGATAGCGAGCTTTAAAACGAGACCCTACACGAGGGGTCCGCAACTTTAATGTATGGTACTGAGATGGGATATTCAGTCTGCTGACGTATGTAAAACCTTGCATACGGATACTGATAGATCCCCCTGGGCTTACGATTCGCATTCAACAGAACACGAGCTTTCGAACAAGACCCAACACAGTGGGTCTTGCTTCGTCTTCCAAAGCCACTGAATCATCGATTCTCGTAATCGATATTTATATACGTTATACTAAAATCGAATAACGATACTAGATTCGAGCTGAACGGACAACGAGCTTTAAAATGAGACCCAACACCGGGGGTCTAACTCTTAAATTAACTTAATTAATTTGCGATTTTTTAATGATTGCAGGAGGAAGGCTGGCTGATGGGCATCTTGGAGAGCACGGGACGAAAGGGATTATTCCCTGCCAACTTCACGCGCCCTATTTAAACGACCGTGGGGTTGAATTCAAAACGCAAAAATACAATAAAAAAATCGCGGAACACAACATACACGACGCACGCATATGGGGAAACTTGCATAAAGGAATTATTTGCCGAGGCGTTGATTTATTTTCCCTCTTCAGAAGGACAACAAGATCTGCTCAACCTCAGCCACGCTAGCAAGCAGATTAGCATAGTGATTTGGATCCCCGAACCCTCCCTGATTGAAATCAATCTCTAACCCTTTGGTTTTCAGCTAATAACCTAGCTTTACCCCACTCTAGCCTTTTTATTTTCCGTTATTGAGAATATATATTAGAGCAGCAAAATATAGAGAAAAGTTTAACGGTATTAATGAATGCTAGGTGGGATTGGTGTGTGCCATTTTTCTCTCTTGATTTTTGTAGAATCCCCGCCCTTCCCTTTTATTATTATTGTAATTAAAACAATTGTTATACATTTTTAACTAATATCGATAAAGTAAAACCCCTTGTTCATGTCCTCCACACATTAGCACCGTCCGTTTTCTGTGTTGATATTAACCCAACTGTTGAGAAAGTTAGAAAAACACAGTTTCTCTAATTCAGTGCAATTGGAAGAGTAACCGTGAGAAATAACCCTCTTTGTTTTGTAGACAACCAATTGGGAATAGCCTCTCTTAAATTACCTCTTCCTTTTTTATTATTATTATTCATTTTTTAAAGAATTTTTTTATTGAGATTAACGTTTGCAAAGTTAACGGGCGAACAAGTTTTTGGACCTTCTTCTTCGGTGCCTTCTTTCTTGTGGGACAGGATTGAACCATTCATTGATTTATTGATTTTTTTTCTGAATTTGTGTTGTTGTTGTATGGTTTGTCCTGTACAACGCGCAAATGATATAGAAACAATAAAATAGACTGTTATTACCTCTACATCCGTTTTTTCCAATTCAAGATAATTAACTTGATTATGACATGGATTAATTTAAGATTATTTACAATAAGTGGACTGTTACTACCACTAGATTGAACTTTAAACCAGAACGTTAAATTGATATTGCATGAATTTAATTACAAGGAATAACTTAGTAGCTGTTAACAAAACTCTGTTACTACTATTATGAATCTAATTTGAAATAAGAATAACTAACTTAATATCGCATTAATAACCTTCATTTTCTTCACTATTTCCAGTAAAATTACACAATACAGTAAATATTTCGCTAAACTTGACTTTAACTTAATTGAGTTAACTTAACACCAAGTTATCATAACTAAGTGTAACAAGAGAAATGGACTAGCAAGGCAACGAGAGCGCGAAAACCACGTTTTCACCGAGCAGTAGACTGCAAACCTCGCCGAGGATCGGACGTTTTATTTCTCGAGTCGAGTTTATAATTCACAAAGTGTCAAATGTTGTGAACAAGTCATACTTGCATCGACTACTACGGACATTATTTAACAATGAAGAAAATTTACCACGTGCTTGTTTTATTGATCGTCATTTGCGTTCTAAAAATAGGTAATCGCTTTACATTAATTTTTAAAAATAAAATTTCTATATCAACTGGGTACTTACAAATAACTGATAAGTTAACATATTTTTCCGGTTAACTAATACAGTAAGCCACCGTGAAATTGATTGACTTAAAAACTATATACATAATTCACCAATGCGTGAAAGGAAATGCACTGTGGAACTTAACACGTACCGTTATTTTAAGTAACGCCAAAGGTTCATGGAGTATTGCTGAGGTTACACTTCCTCTCCTTTTTTTCATTTGAGAAAAAACGGCTTTTCCTATTGTTATTGACCGAAAATCCGTTCGGTGGTGTTAGAAAACCGCAAGTAATTCATCTTATTATCCGTAATTAAAGTTAATTGCAGTAAGATTTTAAAAAAATTATGTTGTTCTAAACGCAGAGAGTAGTAAAGGAAGTGAGAGCGAACTGGACGTTCATCTGGAGAAACCTCCGCTGCAGCAGTGTTCCTGGAGAAAGTGGCGGGTAATGTTCCATGACGCTGTCCTGGGGAAGAATTCGCCACCGGCGACGTTCCAGTTGTCCAGCAGGTTCCTGGGATTTCCTTCTTTCACCGCCTGGTTGAAACTGTGGGGCAAATTTCTCTTGTTCGATATAATAGCCAATGTGTTTAGAGTAGTTGGAACCATGTTGTTAATTACTTTGGCGCCAAATCTGTATGGTATGTTTCAAGGATCCTTCTTTGGTTAATGACTTACTTTATTTTGGAATTTTGAAGGATTTTTAAAAAATTCTTCATGTTTTTTCAAATTTTCTTAACTGCTTGTTTTTGTGTGCCAATTTCTTTTTATTGTTAATGACTGTAAATGAATTTGCGCTTCTAATATAAAGTGTTATTAAGAGTAACATTCTAGTTTGTGTTGTGTTTGGGAATCATAGATTTAATGTCATAAAAAAAAGTCAATCTAATGGTACTAATGCTGGAATTAATGAATTTATTTGTTAAAGTAATCGGATGCTAGCCGTTATCGGGTACTCCGAGACATTACTCATTGTCAAGCCTGCACATCTGATCGTCATCGTTTCCGCTATGTTATGACTATCGTTCCAGACATCTTAGACGTTATTAGTTTAACTTAATATACTTTAAACTATAATAAAGATGATTTTTGGTAAGTCGAGGGAATTAGTAATTATTTTAGTAATCGGTTAGTAACCGCTACTTGGTATTCGAGGTAGTACTCATTTTCACGCTTCGCGATTGTAATTGTTTCACTTATCTTGATGACATATTGTGTACATATTGCTGTCGTGGCAGTCTGTGAGAATCAATTTGAACTTCTCCTCGTGTACAACTCACCTTTCACTGATATAAAAAGCTGTAATGCATTAACGACATATGTGGGTTAGGGCTCATTAACATTTCATGACATTAATTAGCTGTCGAATTGTTATGAACCCCATCAAATGGTCCATGTTATGAATTTAGGGTCTCACACGCAAACGCAACCTATGTAATTACCCTGTTAACAATTGTAATAGCGCGCATCTGTTTTGATCATCTCGCACACCTGGCATTAATTACAGAATGAGAATTCGAAAGACAAATGCAGTGTTTGGACTAGTCGGCGTCATTTTCTTACTTTATGTATTGTACTTTGTCAGCGAAACGCAGCGTTCAGCCTCTCAGCAGGTATTTGTGTCCTTTTTTGCACTTTTTACTCGTTTTTAATTTCAGTTACTGTTTCTTTCAGGATAATGCGATTATTCTCGAGGAAAAGATCAAGGTTTTGGAAGAGAGTTTACGGGAAAACCGGGCGAATGTACACAGTATTGGGCTATCTGTCGCGCAGCTGCTTCTTCGAAATGATGAACGACCTGCCAAGAACTCTGAACAGCGGCTCGAGGGGGACCGTAGTAAGGTTGCGGCTGTTATAGACGAGCAGACGTGCGCGTTTGCCTCGAAGCAAGGTCCTGAGCCTCAGGTTCAGATGCTGGATGTCTACCGGAAGCTCGACTTTGACAACCCCGACGGCGGTGTGTGGAAGCAGGGCTGGGACGTCATGGCTAACTCATCCCGCTTTACGGCCAACAACAAACTCAAAGTTTTTGTCGCCCCACACTCGCACAACGATCCCGGCTGGATCAAAACTTTTGAGAAATACTACGAGGACCAGACGCGGCACATTTTCAACAACATGGTCAAGAAGCTGTCGGAAGACTCAAGACGCAAGATGATCTGGGCCGAGATTTCCTACCTGGACCTGTGGTGGCGGGAGTCGAACGAGGCCAGTCGAGACGCCTTCCGTGAACTAGTCAACAATGGACAGATCGAGATAGTCACCGGCGGCTGGGTCATGAATGACGAGGCAAATACTCACTACTCTGGAATGATTGAGCAGCTGACGGCAGGGCACGAGTGGACCAAACAGCACCTGGGTGTCGTCCCCAAGAACGGATGGGCCATCGACCCTTTTGGATTGTCCGCATCCATGGCTTTTCTGTTGAGGAGGAGCGGATTGGACAATATGATCATTCAGAGGGTCCACTACGCTATTAAGAAACACTTTGCGCGGGAAAATAATCTTGAATTCAAATGGCGCCAAAACTGGGGTATACTTTAAATAAGAATTACAGATATCTAAAAAAATAATGAAATATGAGTTTTATCATTTATGATGAAATTATTAGATCGCGACGGACAGACAGACATCCTTTGCCACATGATGCCGTTCTACAGCTACGATGTACCTCACACCTGCGGACCGGATCCAAAGATCTGCTGTCAGTTTGACTTCCGTCGCATGAGGGCCTCGGGAACCGGACAGGTGCCCATCACGTGCCCGTGGAAGTTCTCCCCGGTGCCCATCACGGAGAGCAACGTCGAATCGAAGGCTTCTCTCTTACTCGACCAGTACAAGAAAAAGGCCTCGCTGTACAGGACCAACGTCCTCTTCGTCCCGCTCGGTGACGATTTCCGTTATGACACGCCGGCCGAGTTCGATCAGCAGTTCACCAACTACCAGCGACTGTTTGATTTCATGAACAGCCAGGAACATTGGGCTGTCGAGGTAAATGTTAATTCTAAAATAAAAGGATTATAATTAATATCATCAAAACTAGCGTTAAAAATACTGTTAATAAATTTTAAAAAATAATAAAAAAGAATATGCAGAAAAATCTGACGTATTAAATAGACCTGCACTTTCAGTTTTTAACGAAAACCAGTATTCAACTTTATAGTTATGTTTAAAAAAATATATTGGAATTAAAAGCTCATCTGTTTATCTGTTTTATTTTGCTGCAGGCCCAGTTTGGAACCTTACAAGATTATTTCGACGAGCTGAGAAAGACGTCTGGGAACTCCCTCGATCTCTTTCCCTCCCTTTCTGGAGACTTTTTCACTTACGCTGATATCGACGACAGTTACTGGAGCGGATACTATACGTCCAGGCCCTTCTACAAGCACATGAATCGCATTCTGGAAGCTTATTTGAGGTGTTCTTTCTTGACTATTGTAATGAAATAACCTTAAGTAATGGCGTAATGATAAACTATTAGTATAACAACGAGTTAAAAGACTAAATAGAGAGATTAAATTTGAATTGAATGATGGATTGCAGGTCCGCGGAGATCCTATATTCCATGCTGTGGTCGCACATCCAGCAGACGGGTTATTCGCAGACTGAGTTTACGCAGAACCTGATGAGCCAGCTGGTGGAAGCCAGAAAGAATCTGGGACTGTTCCAGCACCACGATGGGATCACGGGAACGGCCAAGGATCACGTGGTCATCGATTACGCGCAAAGGTATAAACCAGTCATCATCTCAATCGCTCTGAAATTTCGACTCAACTTCATGGAAATTACAGTCGGCTATAAGAACCAATGCGATTACTAATTTTTATAGCCCCATTTTACACAACAGAACGAGTTTATCACGAGTTATTAGTAATAGTAATTTAATGTTTCATATTAGCAAATTTAAATTTTAACAAGGTTGGAATGTTAACAGATGACAATAATTTTTTTTTTTTTAACAACAGGATGTTAGACAGCATTCAGAAAAGCTATCAAGTCATTCAAAACTCGGCCCACTTTTTGCTGCATCCCAACCAGGTAAATTTCCTCCTTAAAAAACACAATAATGATCAGCTGTATTTAACTATTTCACATTCTGAAATATTCTCGTATTAAGTTAATTTCTCGTAAACATACAATCTATCTTTGATCAAATTTATCAATAACGAACAAAAGTTAAACAGGCCAAGTGTTTATCCCATGTTTGACTATTTCTGGTGATGAAATTTATCGATATTAAGTTAATTTCTCGCAGAAACATAAGTAGGATGAGTGATTATCCCATGCGTGATTATGTCTTATCGTTAATGTATTGATATTAAGCTACTTCTCGAATCTTTATTTTGATCTTGATTAGACCTAACCTATGGATCAACGTTCAATTAACCCATTCTTACGTATTAATAAATGTAAAATGTTGAATAATTGTGATTCATCACATCACGATTTTCTGACAGCTTTCGTATGTGGCCGACACGTCCAAGGATCATTTCTTCGTCGACGATCTTCGTCAGGAGTACAACGCGCTTCCCGATCAAACTCTCATCCGAACCGGACCGATGGAGTCTGGAAGACGCGTCGTTTTGTACAATTCACTGGCCTCGACACGCGTAGAGGTCATCACTCTAAGAACGGCAAATTATAACGTCCAGGTAAAGATTCTTTTCGTCAACTTAATTGTATGACTGTTAACTGTTATTCTGTTTATTGATATTAAATATTGATGAAAATTTAGGTTTTGAATGCTAAAGGAGAGCTGGTGAAATCCCAGCTGAGTCCCGTTTTCAAATCGGTGAGCGAAATCTCGGAATCGCAATTTGAATTGTCCTTTGTGGCTGAAATCCCCGCTCTGGGGATGACCACCTATAGCGTAGTCAACTTCAAAGGAGACTTCAAAGACAACAAGTATGAAGTTCGAATATATGTAATATTTGATATGGATATTTTAATATTAATACAATTCAATTATAATTATTAAATTTGATAAAATACATTTTAATTTATATTTGGTTAGTTGTACGTGGGAAAAGGAATGAGAATTTATAGTTGATAATGTTAGTGGTAGCTGAATGACTGAAACGTTTTTCGCACTGGAACAGGGAAATATCTACTGTGAAATCATACAGTACCTTTATTATCCTGAAATAATTTTAGTTCAATTTAACAACAGTTTATTTAATTGCACATATTTAGTGTAGTTAAGTAGGATAAATGGTTATTATCATCAAAGTTAATGTAATAAAATAACTGGGCCGTTTTTTCTGCTTTAATTGGAATAGGGCCATCCAGGTCGCTTCTGTCAAACTGAGAGGCGTCGATGATGTTAACGTGGTGAAGCCCTTCAGCGACATCTCCGTCGTGGAGACGCTGGACCCTTTCAGGCTGGAGAATCTCTACGTTTCAGCTTCCTTCGGAGGAGACGGTCTGTTGCGCAGCGTGTCCAAGCGTTCCACCGAATTCACCATGGACGTGGAGATGCAGTTCATTCGCTATGGAGCGCGTCACGGTCGCAGCATGAGCGGTGCCTACCTCTTCCTTCCCAACGGTCCAGCCAAACTGATCGTCTTGGACGGCACTCATCCCATTCAACTGATTAGAGGATCAATCAGATCGGTTGTTGAGCTGCGCTTGCCCTATGTTACGCACCGCGTGATATTAAATAACAGTCCTGGTAATTTCATCATCCTATATAGTACTGCTGGTTTTCTTTAAATACTGTTTAAATTAATTTTATTAATTAACTTTTATTAGTACATATGTTTTACATTGATTTATGTATGCCTATATAGTTAATGATAATGTTTAATTATCTACTGTTTATTACTGTTTATTACTGTTATATCTTATCTCTTTTAACATTTTAAAAATTGATTGCTTCCTGTTATATTTGAAACTTTAATTAAATTCGTCTAACTGTTTGTTACTTTAAATATGATTTTTAACTTATTGTTGGTTCTTTATTATTAATAAACTATTTCTCTTTTAGTTAATATTGGCTTTAACCCGTAATTTTTTTAGTTTTTAAATGATTGAATAAACAAATAGTACGACTTGAAAGAGATAGATAAATTAGATAGATTATAGATAGATGGATGGAAGCAAGCATAGGTAGATAGATAGATAGATAGATAGATAGATAGATAGATAGATAGATAGATAGATAGATAGATAGATAGATAGATAGCTAGATGGATAAACAGATGGATAGATGGATAAATGGATAGATAGATAATAGATATAAAACTGCAATAAAACAGATAGATAGATCGTTAGATAAATAGATAGACAGACAGATATACAGACCGACAGATAGACAGATAGATAGATGGACTGAAATTTGATTCTATTGTTTAATTATAAGGTTTGGACGGAGTCGGACTGGACGTCATCAACCTAGTCAACATAGCTAGCGAGAGTAACTTTGAGATTGCCATGAGGCTGAAAACTAGCATTCAAAACGGCAATGTCATTTACACGGATCTCAATGGACTTCAGGTAATTTAAATCTGTTTCGATATAAACTTCAAAATATTATAATTTTGGCTAAAACTAACGGCCCAAAATCTTTGAGAATACTTGACTAATTAATAATACAATCGTCCTGTAGATTTTTATTTGTTACCCAGCAAGACCTGTTAAAGATATAAGCAAAAAAAGTTGCGAATGAATTTGTCTTTTGCTGTGTCCTTTTTTTGGGTGTAGTCTGTAAAGTATCTTGTTTAAACAGTTTGTAGAATTGAATTAATAGATAAAATAATTTGTTAATTTCAATTTACATATTTGTAACCTTAAAACTAATTGTCTTAATACATATGTACGTATTTACCATTAAACGAGATAACAAGTTTCGTATAGAAGCAGTTAATATGCAATATAACGAAACGTATATGTAACCATATACTAATTAATTATGTAAAATTATTGGATAAAATTTAATACAAGTCAGATAATGCACTCTTTGTTACCATTAATATTTATCATCTTAACTTCAACAGATAAATTATAAATTAAATATTCTTTAATTGTGTGACATTAAGAAGGGATTTTTTAAAAATAGATGACTCGTCGAGAACGCTGGGATAAACTGCCTCTTCAGGCCCATTACTACCCGATGCCTTCCATGGCCTACATCGAAGATGCCACTGCCAGGTTGACGGTCGCTAGCGGACAGCCGTTGGGGGTCGCCAGCTTGGAATCTGGATTCATCGAAGTAAACTGAATATTAAGAAATAAAAAATATGATAAAATGCTCAAAAATTAAAGAATTCATTGTTAAGTAACAGCCGTTTGTTAATAAGCCAAGCTATCTGTCTATCTGTCTATCTACCTATCTATTTATCTATCCTTTCTGTCTGTCTGTCTGTCGACTTGTCTTTACGTACTTATCCATTTAATGTAAAATCTACCCATCTATCTACCTATCTATCGATCTATCTATCCATCTAACTGTCTGTCTGTCTAACTGTCTATCCCCTTACCTCCTTATTATCTGTCTAAGTAGTTACCTATGCACCTCTCCATCCATCTGTCTATCAATTATCCATCCGTGTATCTACCAATCTGTCCATCTATCTTCCTATCTTTCCACCTACCTAACTATCTGTCGGTCTATCTCTCTATCTCTCTACCTACTCATCTGTCTAGGGCTTGTCTATCTTTAAAAAAAAAACATCTATCCTCTATCCATCCGTCTATCAATCTATCTATCCACCAACCTATCTACCTACTATCTATCTATATATCTTACCATTTATCTTTCTAATGTCTAATATTAAAATTCATATTTACAGATTATGATGGACAGGCGTTTGAATCAAGACGATAACCGAGGCGTGGCTCAGGGTGTCCTGGACAACGTCGTTCCCACTCAGAACTCCTTCCGGATACTCGTGGAACCCAAACTTTGCGACGTAACTTTTAAATAATTAATCTAAGTTTCGTATTTGAATCATTTCAGTTAATCACGTTAATAATGTTTGATTTAAAAAAAACAATCGGATTAGGTGTTGAACACGAAACCTGACGGCTACCCTTCATTGACGGCCACATCCGCACTGCACTCTCTCTTGTATCCAGTGCATCGTTTGGTCTGGAACTCCGACGAAGACGGTGTGGAACTGCACAAGGATTTCACTCCAGTGCAGCAGGACATTGGCTGCGACATTCACGTTGTCAACCTGCGGACGATGGTCAACTACGTCGACGATATGGTCACGCCGGCTGATAGGGTCGGATTGTTTTTGCACCGGTTCGGTTTCGACTGCTGTTTCGAGGCCATCGGACTCAACTGTTCCACCAAAGATGGCCAGTTTAGTTTCGAACGATTCTTGCCCGACTATTTCAGCAAGCAGGTGAAAGCCACGTCGTTAACCATGCTGCACGAGTCGACTGATATCGACAAGACTTTTACGATCCAGTTGAAACCCATGGAACTGTATACGTTCCAGCTACAGCCCTGAATAACTACTCCCGATTAGCTGATATGGTATTCATCTTTCATCAATTCATTTTTAGGTTGAATTTGATTATTAATAGAAATATAGGTTGTTCATTGAGAGATGAATGAGTGGATAAGGTTACATTCCTTATTTCTGGAAATTTATGAAGAAGAGTTTTTTTTCGTTCTTGGGCTTTGGTTAACTGAGTTCAACACAAGGTTTAAACAGAGAGCAAATAGTGCAACTTTGATTGGGAGGTACGAAAGTATCCGGAAATGGATTTTTTGTTGTAATAGTCATCTTTCCTGTTTAACTAACTGTTCTTTTCTGTTTTAATTTCAGTTTTATAATCAATTTTTGCTTCGGTTATTTTTTAAATGGAGAAGTTCGTTCGGTGTCAGTTAAATATATTTTCTTCCAGAATTGGCCTAAATTGAAATAATGGCTGCGATTAAGGCAATACACGTAACCGTTAAAATGATGAATATACATTTCAGCTTTCTTATTAACTGAGTAGTCAGCAGTAAAAGCAAAGGTTGAAGCTGAGGTCTCGTTAGTAATCGGTAACGATTTGAATCAGAGTAAATGTTGAGTAATCGGATCTAGTCGTGTACTTGCGAAGCTGGTAAGTAGTTTGGTAGTACAGTTCTCGAAGTACTGTTATTGTTGGAAATCAACTAATTCACTACTACTGTCAGCTCTGCGAACTGAAGTGGTAGTAATCACTTAGTATTCATGCTATTTGATGAAACTGTTTATAGTATATTTGTTTGCCGAAGACTGAAGTGAAGTCCAATTGATCTCCTTAAGGAATACAAGAGGTAAGATAAGATAGAACCCTTTTTCTCAGTAAACGGTAAGTAATTACATACCGAGTAGTAATCACGCAACGCAAGTACGCTTCGACGTCCTACGGTTATATAGTTTCCTTCATTAGAGATAAATCTGTTTATTGGAAGGGAAAGGAACTAAAGACAGGAATCAATTTCATATTAATCAGTTTCGTATACCGGATAGTAATCATATCAAGCTCGTACTGTTTTAGTAAACGGTTACTGAATATTCATTCATTAATTCATTCATTCAAAAGGATCCAACCATCCATCCCAAACGAGCGAGGATTAAGATAGGACCCGAGTTCGTAGTGATCGGACAGTAATCATATAATCGGGTAGTAATCGCATGGTACTCGTGCATTTGAACGAAGTCGTTACAGTTAATCCAATTTACGGAAGAAAGCCGCCGTCTGAAGGAACAACAAATAATACAAGAATGCGTTTCAAACTATCCGAAGAGTAATCACATGATTGAATAGTAATCGTACAGTACTCGTACATATCACTGACACCGATTACAGTATATCCATTTACCAAAGATACCATCCGTAGGGATAAATAATACGACAAGGATCCGCTTCAAAGTAACCGGAAAGTAATCACGTATCAGATAGTAATCATGTTCTCCTATACGCAACAGATCTTAACATCCCGAGGACCAATTATGAAGATGTAGGAATCATTACTACAGTAATCGGACCGTAATCATACTTTACAGAATACTCATTCATTTGATTATCTTCTGGAATAAAGTACGAAAACAGGACTCAGTTTCTTAGTAACCGACTGTTATAATAAAACCGGGTAGTAATCACATAACTGTAAAGTAATCACATACTACTCTTGCATATCACTGAAACTGATTACAGTATCCTTTCCCGGAAGATGCATTCCTAAAAACAAGTAATAAGATAGGAATCCGTTTTGTAGTAATCGAGAAGTAATCATACTATTGGGTAGTAATCACCTTGGCGACGCACTCGTACTTTTCTACGAAATCGATATTCTCCCAGCTGCTACATTCTCACCGTCGTACTCGAGTCTCATTCGAGGAGCGCTGTCCGTAATCCACAGTCGCTCTCTCGCCAGTTATGTCCTGAAGGAGTCTCAGAAATTCTACAACAAAATGGCGTCCAATCCGTTTCTCTCCAATTCCTACGGCTCCACTCAGCAGCCGCAGTCTCAAATACCTCAATACGGATCTTACGAGCAGCAGCCGGAAGAATCGACTGGCACGGAGGAGCCAGAACCTCAGGTGGATCTGGACAAGTACCCCGAACCCAAGGATAGTACGGAGAAGATCCGCGGGTGGACGGATATTCTGGAATGGTTCCGCGGTCCTGTCAACCGGGAACTTTTAACGGCCAAGTTGTTTTACTTCTTCTTCTTTTCGGCTTTCGCCTCGCTGCTGCCCTTAATGGCCATCTACTTCAAGAATCTGGGAATGACTCCCACCCAGGCGGGGATATTGATCGGTATCCGACCCTTTGTGGGCTACCTCAGCGCCCCTCTCTGGGCAGATATAGCCGATAGGTAAATATCATCCTATTTATTACACTAAGTTTAACGTTCTAAGCCAAGTTTGGCAATTCTAAATATTATAATATTTAATACAGACATTGTTAATGACAACTGAAGTATGTAATTTACTATCTAAAACAGTGAATGAGTGTCTGGAAAAAAACCATTAAAATGTTTAAATCGGCCACTTAATTCTATTGGAAATTAAATGTTCAAAAACATATAGCAGTTTGATTGTTTTGTTACAAATTGTAATGCAATATTGATATTGTATTTAATCGTGCAATTAATGCAATTCAATGCAGTTAAGTTAAACTTAATTAAAACTCGTCCAAGATTTCGAACTTCATCTTAATTTTTTAAAAATTTTCATCGTAAAAGGTTGTCCTGCTTTGTTTTTCCAGAGTTAGCTACAGTAAGCGGAGATCAATAGTTAGGCTCTCCAGTGAATGACGTCATTGTGACGTCATAAGCTAGTCTTCACCAATCCCGTGGCGTTTAACTTACTATACACTTTATAAAGTTTCCTTAAATATGGTCAAGTTGACATCTTTGTTCAATCCGTCCTATCTATCTATCTATCTATCTATCTACCTATCTATCTACTTACCTTCCTACCTATCTACCTACGTATCTACCTACTATCTTCCTACCCGTTAATCTGTCAATTTATCAATCTATCAATTTATCATTTGTCTATTTATCCATCTATTTACTTTTATCGCACCTTAATTATTACGATACATTTTATAAATCAATCTTATTTTTAAATTAGCATTATTTAATCTTAGTGTATGTTCTCCATAAAGACATGGATTCAAAATAATCAGTTAAACTATAGTAGTATCGAAATCAGCAGTGAGAAATCAGTGCATAATTGGATCGCGTGTTTTAGATTCCGCAAAGGGAAACTGATCCTGCTGTGCTCGCTGGCCGCCTGGATCGTTTTCAACGTTCCGCTGGGATTCATCGGCCCGCCGACCACGTCCTGTCTCGTCTACAATGGAACCAGCTTCATTATTCAGCTTCCCACCGGCAAGACTATGGTCAAGAGGAGCATCGGCACTGAAAACTGGGATCCTGCCCAAATAGATTCATTCAAAGAGGCAACATTAACATTATAGTTAACTTTAAAAGACTTTTGTTATCATTATTATTGCATTATCCTTAGATTACAGTTTTCCAGGTTTTAATTATTTCTGGTTAACAGAGTCTTGAAGTGTACGGTCCGTCGGAGCAGTTCATCGTCGATTCCACGGCCGAGTCTCTATGGCAACAGCTGTTGGATCTGGAGGAGGAACAGCAGCACGACTCCGCTAGTCAACCAGGGTCCGGGCTCAATCAATACATTCGTCGACGCCGCCAGGCTCCCATGAAACCCAATCACGAAGTTGGAATATCGCCCTACACTCTGGAATTCGCTGCCAACTACGATCCTGCCGTTCATTCTCAATGGGTGAATCAACGATCCTCTAGAATCCTTATCAATAGTTAAACATAGAAATATTAAGAAAATAGGAGCATATAATAGTATAAACACTATATGTAATATTGTAATAGTATCACGTAAACTATGAACTACAGTAGCCTAATGCTGGACATCATGGATTTCAGGTGTCTCCTACCTTCTCGTATACCATCTTCGAGTTGAGCAGCATCCGCAAGGTCTTTTTCCTCTTCCTGTTGCTCATTGTCGTTGGAGAGTTCTTCTGCTGCCCTAGTATCACTCTAGCCGACACTGCGGTCCTCAACATGCTCGGCAAGGAGAATGCCGATCTTTATGGAAGACAGCGAATGTTTGCTTCCCTTGGCTGGGGATTTACCATGTTCATCATCTGTTTGATTCTGGACAACTCGAACTCGTTTCCGAATCACCGGTGTCAAGTATGATAGAAACCACTGTAATTAGAACAATCTGTCTGTCTATCTATCTATCTATCTATCTATCTATCTATCTATCTATCTATCTGTCTATCTATCTATATCTATCCATCTATCCATCTATCCATCTCTCTGTCTGCCTGTCTATCTATCTATCGATCGATCGGTCTATCTGTCTGTCTACCTGTCCATCCTTCCGTCCATCCCATCTAATCCATCCATCCATTCGTCCGTCCAATCCATCCATTCATTCATCCATGCATCCATCCATCAATCCATCTGACGTTCCTTATTTGTACCAGGTACACGAGCGTGAAAGGAATTACTCGATCTGTTACATCTGCTTCACCCTCTTCATGCTGTGCACCATCGTCGTGGCTACGCGGCTGCCGTTCAACTACGACAGCCCCGCGGAATCGATGGGAGACAGTCCTCAGCAGCTCAAGTCACCCAGTAAGGGTGGACAGGATCAGCGGCCCATGAGCAGCTTCCCCGGCAGTAAACCGCCTCCACCTCCGATCAACGCGCCTAAATCGAAGGAAGCCATTGGTGACGCGCTGAAGAACATTCTCGGCAAGGTATGTTAGGGAATCACTTTAGATCTTGAGCAGAATCCAGAACGTCCTCTTTAATCTACTGTAAGTTTAGTAAATCACTGAGTCATGAAGAAAAATCTAGAGTCATCTAGTTTAGAATGAGTGTATCTTTTGTAGACTAACGTTAATAAAGCTAAATCATCGTAAGGATTCGTTCATTTGCAGAGTAAAGTCTTCGCGCAGACGACGCGTAAGATCCCCGAGTGGATGCCCGTGCTGCGTCACTTCGCCAACCTGAACTGCGCTTCCTTCATGTTTGTCGCCTGGTTCATGGGCTTTGGCATCGGTCTCATCTTCACCTTCCTCTTCTGGCACCTTCAGGTTCAATATACATAATCAATACCAGAAGTGTAAAGCAGTTAGCTAATTGTACTCAAACTTTACTGACGATGCTGCTAGCTAACTTAATAGTACATTAACCACTATATACAACCCTATGAATATGGCAGAGTGTATAATAGTATAATAGAAGTTAGGGTGGGAATATGGCATAAATGTAACCGATGATTCATTTTGCATTTGATCCTGCAGGATTTTGGCGGAACCTCCTCCGTCTTCGGTATCGCTTCGGTGGTGAATCACATCTCCGAGGTCCTCGCCTACTTCCTCAGCTTCCCACTGATTCGCCAGATTGGACACATCAAGGTTTTCATTGATTAGTTAACTTAATTCTGGTCAATGTAAAAAGTACATTAACTAATTTAATGATATCATCTTGAAACGAATTCTCTTTGATAACTAGGTTGATACGAACAATTTAGAATCTGTTTTCTCCAGGTTCTCTGTTTGGGTCTGGCCGGCAATATATTCCGTTTCCTTTACATTTCCTACATTACGGAACCGTGGGGAGTCATTCCCTTCGAACTGATCCAAGGAGTAACTCATTCCGCTGTCTGGGCTGCTGCTTGTTCGTACATTACTCATAGCACTCCGCCGGAATTGCGTGCGTCCGCCCAGGGAGTCTTGCAGTTTGTCCACCACGGATTGGGTCGCGCTTGCGGAACCATTTTCGGAGGAATTTTCAGCACTTACTACGGTACGTCATCTGTTAGCCAACATGTTGATCTGCTAATTAAAGTTAATTAATGGTAATTAAACAGGAACGACGGCTGTACTGCGCGGATACGGCTTCGCTTGCATTGTAGTCCTAGCTGTGTTTATGGCCATCACTTTCTACCACAAGGACAAAGGATTCTCCGCGGAATTCTCTACTGCCGAAGATCCGCATCAGGTATGATACGATTCACTTCCGGTTCATGTAGATGTGTTAATTTTCTTCTATTTCGATATATCAAAGGTTGCGGAAGAACTTATGCATTTGGCTCCGCATGGCGTCCCAGCCAACCCGACGATCCCACGGACCCCGTCCAGCATCCGGATGCAAGACGTCGAAAACCAGTCCCACATGCAGCAATCGTACGGAGGACCAAATCTAGATGTCCCTGGATCTCACAACCCGTTCGTGAAGAGTCCGCAGCAGGACTACAATGAAACGTACTCGTACGAATCGAGCGAGTATTCTGGAGTCTCCATGACGAACTCCGTTCCAGCGCATAACATGCAGAGAGGATTACAGTACTAGGCGGACAACAAAAGTTTAATTTTAGATGTTATTTATTCTTAATTAAGAGTAATTAATAACGCAGACAAAAATTAAAAAAATATCCTGAGAAAATTGTTGTAGATGTCTTTATATTTGTTGAGTGTATTTCATTTGCCTAGCTGTTTCTGTCCGAATCGTTTGATTAAAGAGTCAGTTTAAATGTTGAATAGGCTTCGATAGCGCAGCAGTGTCCACCTTCTCTTTCTGCATATCAAAACGTCTGAAGAAACAATACAAAACATCGCCAAGTATAACAATTTAGTCTAATTAAGCATTTTACTAAAATACATTTGAATAAGTGGTTTGAGTACACAACTTGTTAACCAAGGAATCGACACATGGGTACGCAGTTGAGTCGACCGCAGTTGAAAAGAGCGTCAAAAGTCGAGTCGACTCATGTACGACACGTGGGTACGCAGTTGAGTCGACCGCAGTTGAAAACAGCGTCAAAAGTCGAGTCGACTCATGTACGACACGTGGGTACGCAGTTGAGTCGACCGCAGTTGAAAAGAGCGTCAAAAGTCGAGTCGACTCATGTACGACACGTGGGTACGCAGTTGAGTCGACCGCAGTTGAAAAGAGCGTCAAAAGTCGAGTCGACTCATGTACGACACATGGCGGGGCGAGTTGGTGGGGCGAGATAGTGGGGCGAGTTGGTTGGGCCAGATGGTGGGGCGAGATGGCGGGTTGACTCGCCCGCAGTGGAAAAAAGGGCGAAGCATGCCCGGACTTGTTTGGCTCCCATGTTAAGAGATAGGACAACGATTTAACATAGAAACAGATAAGGAATTTGGAAAAACGGTCGGGAGAAAAACGGGAAAAAAAGGAAAAAAAACGTGGAGTGGAAAAAAGTGAACAATATGTCTCCATGCTGTTAAGCAATGGAGACAATAAACGACTACTTACAGCTGATGAAGTACAAACGAGCGCTGTGTAATGACAGACGAGCATCTTCAGGGACTGGAACTCAGCGACTGAAGATGTACCGAATCCAGACCAGATATTTAAATCCAATCCTTGAAAGACTGCAGCATTTCTTCAGCGTCTACGTGTCGTTTGGTAGCGTTGCTTTCGTTGAAACTTCTTATCATCTCATCGGTCAATAGTAACTAAATCATCTCAAGGGTTCTTGCGCAGAAGGAATGCACAACCGGAAAAGTCCCGGTAACAACATCTAATGGAACGAAGTCAACATAATCAACTTAGGGTTTAGTGTAAATAAATCAAGTTTTAGCTTTCTTGCAGGATTTATAAGTATGCAATAATAGTATAAAGTTAGCCTTTGCTTGAGATGTATCCTGGCCTTAACCTATCTATCTACCTATCTATCTATGTATAAATATATCTATATCCAGTCCATCTGTCCATCGACCCATTCATCTAACATGAGTAAGGTCTTTGAGCATGGTTACTCGGCAAATGGGCAATTGCAGTGACAGTGATTTAAACGAGAGCAGTGGCACGATAGAGCATTACTTCAACTCTTCGCGAGTTTCCGGTTATTCTTAAAGATGTGAAGCACGCACGGAAAGATTAGCTGGGAATTGGCATTCGAACAGCTGGAGTTAACCATTCATCTGAAAGTACAAGTTGCAATGAGCCAAGAGGCGAGGGACTACCTAATACCAGGCCCGAATAACCTTGGTCACGTAGAAGAATAGATGTGTAATAGGGACCAATTGCTTTGTTTCTCAGTACGCATAAGTTGTCGTGTGTTGTTTGTGTAGTATTTAAAATGATACGGCACGGTTACAGGGATATCTTTTTACTTGATACAACTTGAAAACCTAACGGTACTCTGTAACACTAGTCAAATGTTGGCGTTTGCCGGGTATAAGGCTGGCTTATTGTGTTTTCCACTGCATCAAAACTGGATTACATTTTAAGACAAGCATTACTAATATCTCGTGTCTTGTATCTTTGTTATAATTTTTGTATTTGGTATATTTGTGTAAATCTTCTCTATTAAAGGACTGCAATACTCGGAAGAGTTTTTTTCTTCGTAGACTCTTCTGTCGTCTTTCCAGATAAGTCAGTCAGCAATAATGAATATGCCTGTTACATATTCATTCTACCTCTTTGCGGGCAGAATATATATTTCAACATAATTCAAATACTACTCTCATATAAATATATAATATAACGTATCACAATTGAATAATATAATATCATAACATCATAATAAGTATCGCATTGCACTCGTATATTACGAGTGAAATTTTAGATTGTATATTATTTAGCATATCTTTGTTAGATGGCATAAGTCAAGAGGACTGCGGATTAGAAGAAAGACGACAATTTTCTTAAGTCAGTGATTTCCCCCCTCGATTATCCATATCATTTAGTGGGCGTTAACGTATGACGCTGGTTTATCCATGAAGTTTCTATCTTACCCTATGATTTTAGCGTTAAACTCTGCATAATCTTGTACAGGACGCGTGAAATTCGATGCAAATATCTGGAGCTTGCATAGACAGCTAAAGGTATACGTAGTGTCAAAACTAAATATATCTCCAAGTCAGGCTTGTAGTGTGCATTAGATTCTGCTCAAATGTATGTCATATTCAACAGAAATATGACAAGAAAATTGCTTGTGTAGTTAATTGGTATGAAACACGAAATTTGGTTTTCCTAGCACATATAATATTGCAACGAACAGAAGACCTACCGAACTACTAAAAGTCCCATACACTTAAGCACTCCACCCATGTTCCAAGTAACATGCTCTTCCCTATAGGAGGACTAAGATATCAGAATGGTTTTGCTTTTTAGCATAATCCTTGGCTGTCCGGGCAGCATTGTTTCCTGTCAGTTTATTAGCTCCTGCTTGGAGCAGAGCCGTGATTGCTGCCTTTTGTCCTTTGAGAGCAGCATAGTGCAGAGGCGTATCTCCCTGGTTATTTTTCGCATTGATATCCGCATTGGAGGCAATAAGAGCCCTTATTGCGTTAACATGCCCATTCCATGCAGCTTGATGAAGAGGTGTCGATCCAGTGCTGTCTTTTGCGTTGACCTTCGCTTTCAAACCGAGAAGGGTCGATACTCCCAAGACATTCCCATTCCAAGCAGCTCTGTTTAGAGGTGAATGTCCCAAGTTGTTCTTCGCCTCGACCTCAGCTTTTGAAGCAGCGAGAGCCTTAATCGCATTGACGTGTCCCTTATTGGCAGCATGGTGTAAAGGCGAGTCTCCGTTGTTATTCTTCGCACTGACCTCCGCGTTGGAAACAACAAGAGCCTGGATTGCAGCCACGTGACCGTTCCAGGCAGCTTCGTGTAGAGGCGTTTCTCCCTTGTTATCTCTTGCATCGACTTCCGCGTTGGATGCTACAAGGGCTTTTATGATATTCGTGTGCCCGTTCCAAGCGGCAGCATGGAGAGCTGTGTTTCCGTTATCATCCGTTGCAGTCATGTCCGCCTTGGAATCCACAAGGATCTGCACTACGTCCAGGCGTCCTTTGGAAGCAGCTTTGTGTAAAGGTGTCCTATTTGAGTTGGCAAGATCTTTGGTGTTGACATCGGCCCCAGCAAGGATTGCATAGCGGAGTACGGTAACATTGCCACCCTCTGCAGCATTCAAAAGCAGTTGCTGTTTCTCTCCGGCATCCTTGTTTAGAAGTAGCTGTAGCACTGAAAAAGTTCGCAGTAAAATAGCAATTAGTCTGAACTTGACAATGTACATTTAGTGTTGTTTATTTTGGTATAAATAAACGAAGCTTAAGTAGCAATTGCTGAACATCCATCGATAGCTCGTTTACTCGCAGAGAGGTCTTTTGTAACATACTTACTGTTGAAATCCTAAATAAAAAAGAACTAGTTTTTGTTTGGGAATTCAGCAACTACGACTTTACGTTGTTATACCTTGACTGCTTTGTCCAGGGTGTTGAACCTTACGTTGAGCGTGTTCACCAGCTCCAACTTCAATTTCTAAAGTCAAGTACACATACAATGTTGATAACTTTTTCACCCAATTTGAACATATAAACAATTTATATTCTCATGTGCTCGAATATAGCAGGCCATGAAAAGTCCAAAACATTTTTTGTCATTCTCTCGTCATTCTTCGTCAAGATGTTTTTTTTACTAGATCAACGAATAAAGTTACGATGGTTGTCTATCCCTCCCATAACAAAACTAACTTTCTGCGTCGCCGCAAGAACAAGTTCATCTTTTTTTATTGCAACAATCTTGGTTACCTGCATGTTTGAGTCGACATCAGCCGTCACCTGAAAGCAAAATCAGTCTGGGTGTTAAGCTATTATTTATGAGTGAAGTTCTACTTTGTATTGATAGAATTCTGAAGAATGCGAAAATGCTATTACGTGATTTAAGTCTTAACCAGACAAGTACAGAGAAAACAAGGACATGGCTCCTTATCTATCAACCTAGCTATCTATCTACTTATCTATCTCTCTATTTGTTTATCTATCTATATTTAAACCTATTTGTCTATTTATCTATATATGCATATCTAAGTGCTGCTTTTCTTTCTTTCTACCTACCTTTATAGATCTAATTTTCGTTCTATCTACTTATCTATCTATTGGCCATCTAACACCCTATCCGTCTGTCTATCTATCTATGTATATGTCCAGATCTAACTATCTGTCTAACCATCTACTTATCCGTCTGTCTGTCTGTTTGACCGTCTATACATCTAACTGCTGCTTTTCTTTCTTTCTTTCTACCTATCTACTTGAGGAAGTACTAGGACTAGCTTTTACGGCATTCATTTACTGAATCATGGGTATTATTATTAAAACAGTCTGCTGTTTATACGTACCTTAAGCAACTGTTCGCCGGTGAGATTCAACTTCCTTTCCAAACGCGACTGTGGGAAAGGATTAAAACTAATCAAAAGCTCGTCATGTATGAAGATGTCAGAGTATATTGGTCGAACTTAGCAAACAAATTGCTTAAAATAAACTAAAAAAGTGGAAAGTGCCAGCTACACGGCTTGTATAATCACAAGCTGTTGCCAAGTAGCCAATTAGTAGGCAGTTTATAAGATCCATTAAAACTAAAGTTCAGTTCATTACAGTCGTAATGAATACGGTAAGTACCTGTTCTTCCTTGATGTTGGCAAGTTGCTCTGCGTGAGCTCGTAGAATCGTATCTGCTTCTTTGTTCACTTGTTGAGCGTTCACAACTTGCATCAGTTTTTCACAGTTGCAATCTTGCAGTTCCTGCTCTTGTTGAAAGGTAGCCGGATTCAGTCTCTGCTCACGTTGAGTAGCTACAACTTGCCTTAATTCTTCTCTGAGTTCAGCGACCTGCTGTTTCAGTTCCAGTAAAGCGTTACCAGCTCCCTGTTTCTGGTCTCGTTGAGTAGATGCAACTTGCTTTAATTCTTCTTTGAGGCCAGCAGCCTGCTGTTTTAGCTCGCTTATAGCGGTATCGGCCTCCTGTTTCTGGTCTTGCTGAGCAGCTGCGACTTGCTTCAGATCGTCGTTTATGGCGCCGAATTGCTCCAAGGTCTGTTGAGAACTAAATAATGTATTCACGTTAACTATCAAGAAATGTAACAAACAAACCTTATTCTTAACTTCCTCTATTTGGTCTCGTAACGAAGTCAAAAAGCTCTCCAGGCTTGCTGGCAGAAACCGTTGTACCTAAAACAGAAGGTTTAGATTGATACGGAACCGCCATTAACACTATTCTTAGTTGTCAGCAGTTGCTGTAAGAAACGGCCGTAAGAACGATTTATTGTGTGGTCAAGTAACCTTATAGTAACCGTAGTATTTATACGTAATGTATGTATATCTATAGTATAGTATGTAGTATATAGCAGTATAAGACCTACAACTTTTAGCGTCTCCGCTTTTGGTATTTATATTTTCTTTTTAGCTTGATATGTATGTTGATGGTTTTACTTTTTTTTTATATTAGGATAATATATACGTGAAATCACCAATGTTTAAAACAATAATAACTGGATGGTGTCCAGGTTTCTGCATTTACCGGTTCGCCTATATTTTCGTTCTTGCTCTGCTCTTGTCCATCCCGTGAATCCTGAAACCGAGAAGGAAATGAATGTAACAACACAGAACTGAGGGAAGAAAATGGTTTTAGCCGAAACTTAGGTGTGTCAAGCCTAGAACAGCTGTGCTGTGCTAAGTAAGCGATCATTTGTATCCCGTTAACCTGAGTTTTAATGCAGTAATGCACAAGATTTGATCTTTATTTGTTATTCTTTGAATTCATAATACTGAACATCAGTATTGAGAACTCTTTCAAGACACCGTGAAATATGAACAATGAAATTGGTTTAGCATACCAGACCGCCTGTACTATAGTCATCGTCATTCTGCTCTTGTACACCCTGCACCGCAGAATCTCGAATGTTGGTAGACTCCAAGTTCTCCTCCACTTGCCGAGGAAAGCGTAGGCTGGTCCTGGACTTTATGGCATTCCATTCACTCGCTTCACGCAGTGGAGCAGAAAGAAATAGAAGGAGAGCAGGTAGCAGCATGGTATACCTCATTACAGCTGCAACAGCGAAAACCAATGAATTGTTATGTTGAATGGAAAAGTCATAATGGCTAGTTTCAAAAGCCTATTATATCTACCGGGGAGAAATATAAGCTAACGCATTAATGTGAAGATGTAATTAAAGTTATAAAAAAACATATGGTTCCTGAACATAATATTACCTGATGCTGATGTGTTTACAACCAAATGTAACTACTGAAGATTTAGAAGAACGAATTATATTAAAAGTTATAAATGATAAGTACGGTGTGGCAGTGCATTTGAGGTAACCAAAGGAGTTTTCTTTCCGCACGGTTACACAGATCCTGCAAATCTCGCATTTTGAGTTTCAAATAAAACTTCTAAGTTGACGGTATTAATTAACATTATAGTTTCTATCTTAACGTAAATAGCAAGTTAAAATAGCAAGTTAAATAACTGCTTTAACTATAAATTCATTAGTTTTATAACAGGAACTATTAAAAGCCGAAAACCTTTGCAACTTCATATAATTTACTTTGAATCATTACACATAGAGAACGGGACAATGCACTGTGTACTAAAAGTACTTACTTTGGAAACGTTCTATGTAGAGCATGCTCCACGGTTGCTATATTAAGAGGAGTTCTTCGAGCCACTGGACGAGCTTCTTACCCGCTTTTTGAGCATTACATTCATGTTATGGCGCTGTTGCAGCACACATGTTCAGTGCCTACGTGGCTCAGCCATCAAATAAACAACCCTTTAACCTCATCAAGGGCTTCTTCACTCGAGTAACTCGATATTAAGGAAAAGTTTGTACATCAGAAATGCCTTTGGCGATACAGCAGGTCGTCTTCTGAGTCTTATAGATCCAGACATGTAAACGGATTCGTCAATCATCGCACTCGTTGAGTGGCGCCAGTCTTGTATAAACAAATAACTTGAGCGTTTGCTCCAGTTTTTCTTAAACCTTGCACTTATTGTAACTTATTTCGTGGTGTAATATGCAAAGCTGGTCATTTTGCTATTACGGTTAACCGGATTCCTCTCCGTGCTCAGCCTATTCGTGATATGTCGCCCTTTTAATAACCATTGTTAATGCAACAAGACATCCTCGATGTGGATAACTCGCCATCAAGCAAACTAACCTTTTGACCTTTACCACTGAACGTCCACAATGGTTATCTACAGAAACGTCTGCTACAGACAAGAGCAATTAAAAAGGGTTCTTGCTAGGGAAAAGTTGATTGATTACTGCTCCTATACTTCTAATTCTAATTCTACGTGTAACCTTAGTCGTAATTAATGCACTTGTCGAATTTCGTTTAAATCGGTTCCTTAGTTTCGGCAAAATAAAATTCTAAATTATTATGATTACTAAGATTACTATGATGATTTTTCGCCATTCAGAACCCTTATTTTGTGCTCTAGACTGTACAGTCTGTTCCAAAAAAAAGGTTACTGAGCAGGAGACAAATTCATCCAAGTGTTCTGCTCATATCTTTAACAGGATTTGCTGGATAGCAATAAAAATTTACATGACTATTGTACTATAGACTAATCATGTAACCTCAAATCATTAGTAATTTTGAGCTGTTAGTTTAGCCAAAATTAAATGTTGAAGTGTATACCAACGCTCTGTGTGCCTTTAAAAAAAACATTTCTGTACATTAGACTGATCTAAATCCTATATCGCCGTGTTCGAGAAAAGCTGCTGTTGCGGACCAGGGTCATAATCATTTATGCCGAAGCGCATTTGCCTTTATATCTAAACCAATACGCTAGCATCTTCACCGGTTACAGGATAAGGTGAGAACAAATTGCCTTTTTTTGTTTAAAAATGATGACGAGTAGAACTAAAATTAAGTTACCTGTGCTAACCACTAGACGGCACACGTTACATATTCAAATGGTCAAATGGCTAATTCTCCGCAAATAAATTTTTGCATAGTTTATGGTTGTAATACGACAATGAAATGCAATCTCAAGTTGGCATTATCAGTCGTCATCAAGTGTTNAAATTCAAAGCCGGAAATTTGCATACCCCGTGCCCCTGTACAGATTTCTTTGGCCTTTTCAGGCTTAGTGCCTTTTTTCTTCCTTCTTGGGCCTTAACAGTAGTAGCGATTGGGCAGCGAAAGGGGAAGGTTAACTTCTTGACGGGCCGGCGGCTCACCGGCCAACGTTTCTAAGTCGTTTATGTCATTTTGTTTGTCGACACGAGAAGTTTCATGTTTTTGTTTAATACAAGTTGTTGAATCGGCAAAACCGCAAACTGTAAAACTCTACCACTGAACATCAAGCATTATCTAGCTGTCAATTTTGAAGGTTGATTGAATACAAAAATCCAAATTTGTAATGCAACATACGCCATGATACACGAACCAGCAGAATTTTTGATAATATTGATGATACAGTCGCTTATAACACTATTACAGCACGTTAGCATAAGCCTGCGCCATCTTTACAGATTATGTTTTATCTTTATGATAAGCAGTTGATAAAAAAAACCTGCCAAGCCCCAGTTTTAAGTGCTAGCAAACTCGTTCACGTTATCAGTCAGGTAAAGGCAAAGAAAGAAAGCGGAGCGTAGGTTTTGTTGTTATTCAGAGAACAATTTTTTTGGAAAGAAAATGCCAAAACACCAATGGCTAGCCGAAAAACTAAACGTTGGCCAAAAAGACGAGATGGAAATCCGCGGTTATCGCCGAAATGCCTTAAAATACGCAGTGACGTCACTGGCCGTCGTTTTAACCGGTGGAATATTGTTAATTATCCTACTGTGGCGGAAGGATTTTAAACTAAAGTTAATGTACCAGCAATGCGCGTTAAGTGAAGCTACGAAAGTCTTACTCAAGGTCTTACTGTTCTCACATCACATTTAAATTAATTCTTAACTGAACCATTTTTAAAACTAAAGGACTCTTTTGGGGTTTATCATGAAGAAAACGTGGAAACGAATAACAACAGTCCGACCAATTCAAGCTCTTTGCGCTATTTTACAAACAAGAAACTCAAGTATGCGTGGGATCCGGATATAATGCACTTTGAAAAGATAAGGTAAAATGGTTATGTTCAGTATCGGTGCGTTAGTAGATAAAACCGGTTGAAGTGAATAAGATAACGGTTTCACGAATCATTTGTTCTTTTCACCAAATAATTAATTTGTAAAAAAATATTCATAGTGCTTTTTAAACATCCTCAATTTAGAATAAGAAGTGTCTAGCTTGTTCATTACCTCGAAATTGACAAGTTAAGATCGTAGGCATCTTTACATGATCAGTAATAAAAAGGCAACTGAGTTTTGAAACAATTAATCTGAAGTTTTAATGAAGATTTAAATAATATGAATTTTGCTCGGTACATGATCACTGTTTATTTATATTAAATTAATTCTATAATATAATAAGAGTACTTGATTTAACTTTTCCACTGGCAAGTTTAATACTACTCGAAGTAAAAAGTACATCTGGCAATGCTGCTCCCTGCTGGTGAAAATGTTCGCCCCTACGACCTCTTCAATTTGACAGAAGCAACCTCCCTAAGAAAGAGCGCAGAAGCAGAAGTATGCAAATTATATTCTAAACTGAACGAGGTGCATTTAAGTGTGTGTCACAGGCGTTTTCCTTGCAAAGTCTAGAAAATATTTTTCGCTTCAACCTACGCTGAAAGGAAAGTTGCATTTGGTTAAAAGCTTACCTGAAATTTATTCATTTATTTACGTTAACCAGTTAACCAGCTATGAAGACTTGAACTTGAAAGGGTGAACGGAAGTAAAAGCAGAATTGAAACTTGTGTGTTAACTTCATACTGCTGGTCTTATCTTAGGCCGTACGACAGTGACCGATCATGCGACTCATTTCACCGGGAGTCATCCCGGGGTCTGGGGTATCAGGACGTCTTGGAACGGGCACGTCTCTACGGCCAGAACTGGATACAGATCCAAGTCCTTCCCGTTTACAAACTTCTTTTCAAAGAGGTAAAATGATAATAATTCAAAGTTTAAAATTCAAGCTTAATAAATGTGCTGGGCATGTTTGCTCACAGGTGAAAAACCCGTTGTATCTGACGCAGCTGTACACGACAGTCGTCTGGGTAGCGCAAGGCTACTATGACTACACTGGTGTCCTCGTTCTCTTGGCTATAATCGCCGTATGCCTAAGCGTCAGACAGACTCGGAATGTAGGTTTCGACTTAAAACCCTTAAACGATGCAGACTTTGTAACCGAGTTTTTGTAATTTAGCAAATGATTTCTCTGCGAAAGATGTTCGATTTAACGGGACCTGTTCGAGTCGTTCGGGAAGCCTCAGGTAACGGTGATATAAAGTTCAGTTAAGTACGTAGTATTTTTAACGATAACAGCAAATATAGTAATATGATGTATAGGAATGTAGGATGCTCGCTTAAGTGTGTATTCTAAAATTTTATTGTATGTTTTTCATCTTCAGAACAAGAAATCTCGTCGGTGGATTTGGTCCCCGGTGATGTCATTTTAATGCCCGCCCAAGGACCGCAGATCATGCATTGCGATGCTGTCGTGTTGCAAGGGACGTGCTCCATGGACGAATCGGTCCTAACTGGAGAAAGCCATCCTATTACCAAGGTAAGTTAGTCTAATGCTGTTTATCTAATCTATACATCTATCTGTGTTTCTATCCATCTATCTATCTGTTAGTCTGTCTACTTATTTGTCTCGCTCTGGATCTATCTTTCTTATTATCTGTCTATCCGTCTATTTATCTGTCTATCGTTCCATCATTCCGTGCATCTGTCTGCCCATATGTACCCACCTATATCTGTCACTCTGTCTCTGTGTCTTTTCTATCTATCTGTGTCTGTCGGTCTAAGTATTCGTCTATCTCTGTATCTGTCTCCCCAAATAACCATCTATCTATCTCTCTATCTATCTGTCTGCATCTTTCTCTTTGTCCATTGGTCTTGATATAATAAAATTAATAGTTATTCCGTAGGAAACTGATATCATTAACCGTCGCATTATGTCTTAGTTGGCTTAGGTTACTCTTAAATTTGGTTTCGTTTTATTTAGGTTCCAGTACCTTGCGACGGAAATGTGGCGTTCTCCTACGAATTTCACAAACGTCACGTGCTCTTTTGCGGCACACAACTCATACAAGGGCGTGGGGAGGAAGGACAGAAGTATATCAAGGCTGTTGTTATAAGAACAGGTAGTATCTAATTAATTAAGAGATAATTGATTTACGTTGATTGATTAATTTAATCTCCACAGGGTTCGTTTCACAGAAAGGGGAACTGGTCCGAAGTATTTTGTTTCCCAAACCTGTCCACATGGCGTTTTATCGCGAGGTTATCAAATGCATCGTCTTTTTCTTCTTCTTCGGACTGGCTGGAATGGTTTACACGCTCTACTCATGGGCTATAAACGGCGTAATATTCTGCTAAAATAATATTTATATTTAATTGATTAATATCTAAATCATATTTAAATGCTATGTCTATTGTTGCTGATACGGTTGTCTAATTAAATACAAATTATCTAAACCATATTTAAATATTTTAAATAAACTTTTATTATTTCTTAATTGTCTCAAATTAAATTAAAATCACCACATGAAACCAAACGTAGGGAACGGCCGCTGAAATCGTCTGGAATGGATTGGATATTATCACCCTGGCTCTGCCGTTCGCTTTTCCAGCAGCCATGACCGCCATTAATGCTTTTTCGCAGAAACGACTCAAGAAAAACGGAATCTTCTGCCTCAATTCAAACTATGTCTCCGTCTGCGGTGGAATCGACGTCATTTGCTTCGACAAAGTAATATTAATTTTATTACTGAATCTTTTTGAATGAATAACCTATGAGTAGAATATTATTAGGTATAACAGTGGAATTCACATTTCATTTTCATAATTTTGGAATCAGTATTTGAAAATAATCTTATAGTTATTTGAATAAAGCATTAATTTAAAATTGAATGAGTTTTTTTTAAATGTTGATTGCAAGACTGGTACGTTAACCGAGAACGACTTGGACATCGTCGGTGCCATTCCCATTCAAGAGGGTGAATTCCGCAGACCTGTGGAGCAAGCGGCTACTCTGTCTGAAAATCATCCGCTGTTGGTTGCCATGGCGACGTGTCATTCGTTGATTCAGCTGGATTCCGGACAGTTCGGAGGTTATTCCACTGATAAGAAAATGTTTCAGTCAACTGGTTGGGTAATTAACCACCTTAAAAACCAATGTCGGAAGTGAAAGATATGTATGTATATATATGTATTGAGAAAATATGATTTATTATTGCTTTTAATACATTAGATATTTTTTAAGTTATTAATACAATAAAATAGGTTTTTAATAAACGAGAAATATATAAATATTATCTAGTAATAATATTATGTTTTTAGATTTATGAAAAGGGTCCCGATGGATTGAATCCTGATTTCGGCTGCGAGACTCCATTCGTCGTCAGACCGCCGTCGTGGACAGCGGAATCGAAGGGGACGTCCGATTCTGTGGCCGTTTTGAAACAGTATCCGTTCGAGTCGCTCCTGCAGAAGATGACGGTCATGACGAAGAGGAAATCCGATATGCATCACGACGTCTATATCAAAGGAGCTCCCGAAGCTGTTACTGCGTTATGCGATCCAATTACAAGTAACCGGATAAAAGGATTCATTGATTAAAGTTTTGAATGAATAAATGAATGGATGGATGAGTGAATGAATGGATGGATGGATGGATGGATGTGAGTAAATGGGTGGGTGGATGGATGGATAGTTGGATGGACGAAGGATGGTTGGATGGATGGATGGATGGATCGATGGATGAGTGAATGAATGGATGGATGAGTGAATGAATGGGTAGATAAGTGGATGGATGAATGGATCGATGGATGAACCGGTGGATGAATGGATACGTTTATTACTAATTATTGAAGAATTTATCGACTGATTTAGGTGATGTTATACAACGCAAATTAACTAAAGTTAACACAAAATAATCAACACGTGACATCCTTTTTATTAATGACCTAATTATTCCATCATATTTAGTTCCAGCGAATTTCGATGCTACTCTGAAATACTACACGCTTCAGGGCTACCGCGTTCTGGCATTGGCTGTCAAAACCATTCCCGGTCATGTTACGCTGGCTGACGTCGAATCCCTGAGCCGGGAGGAGCTGGAGAGCAACGCTGAGCTTATTGGTCTACTCGTTATTCAGAATTCGGTGAAAAAGGAAACCTTCCCAGCCATTAAGGCCATACACAAGGCTCGTATCCGAACTGCTATGGTTACAGGTACAACTAAAATAGAAACAGATAATAACAAATAACTAATCAAGTAGATGATACAAGGAAGCATTTGGAAGGTGGTATTTAAAAAGTTATTTAAAATGTGAATTAATGGAAAGTAATTTGAAACGTAGACGAGATTAGTTAGTGGTTATTGCAGTGTTATCTGAAATGGTAAATTATAGAATACAGTTTAGAAAGCACTTTTGTTAGTAATTAAAATATATGTTAATTTTAATTACATGTTAACTAACAGATTAACCTGTAAATTAGGAGTTTACCTGTTTAGATGAACAAATTGCACTATTTCAGTTAAAGTTGCAGGTATTTGGTGATAATTCTCGGTTGTATTATGGCAAGGTGATAACCTGCAGACGGCCATAACTATCGGCAAGGAAAGCGGCATCCTGGGCGTCAGCGAACGAGTTATCCAAGTCAACGCTGCCCTGACTTCGGCTTCCGTATTGGCGGCCCAGCATCTGCAGGTCAACTTTACCGATCCCCTCTCACAAGCTGAATTCATCGGCGGCAATGTATGAATTAATCTGACTTGGTGGTATTATATTTAAAGTGATAATGTAATACCGTTGATTTAGATGAGAAAACTGCAGTCGGTCCATGCTGGAGAATACTGCTTCGCCGTCGATGGAAAGTCGTTTGAGCTGCTGACCAAGTACGACCCCTCCCTGCTGAGCAAAGTCATTCACCGAGGCAAGATTTTTGCGCGAATGTCACCGGCGCATAAGCAGCAACTCATGGAGAAACTGCAGGAACTCGGGTATTATAACGTCAAGTTTCCTTCTATAGACTAAATAGTTATTCAGTTAATGAAAATACAGCGTATATTATTAAATAATGATGTAACTTAATGATGATTAAACCAAATGTAATAATAAGATACTATGAAGCATAAACAATGAAAAAAATAATGTGAAAATGTAACAATGAAGACCCTATATTTAAATTAACGGGAATAAGTTAATTGAAGGAACTTGTTAACTAACCGCACTTGTCTATAAAGTCGTCAACGTGAACTAATAATCTTGTAACTGTCAATTTGTAAAATTAATATTATATCGATAATGTTAGACGTATACACTTACATTTACATACGTATTACATATAGACGTACTATTATACACTTAATTTAAACATTTGGTAATACTGAATAACCTTATCTCGCTGGGGATTAATGGTTCTTGACAGTCGCCAGGTAGCAATGGTGGGCGACGGCTGCAACGACTGCGGCGCGTTGAAAGCAGCAAACGTGGGTGTTTCCTTATCGATGACGGACGCTTCTGTCGCCGCTCCATTCACTTCTGTCGGTATATCCGATGTGTTTAACTTGAACTTGTCGTCGTCGTCGTTCACTGATTAATTACCACATCATTGGACTAAATTTGTTCATTTTATTTTGAAAATTTTTAAAGTTAAATTGGTGTATGCGTTTTGTTTATAGCTCAGAACATATCGTGCGTGCCTGTGCTGCTGCGAGAGGGTCGCGCCACCATCACGTCGATGTATCAGACCTTCATGTACGTGATGAGTAACAGTTACATGATGTTTATCGGACTCCTCTTTCATTACTCGGTAAATATGTATTTTGGTTACATTCTTTTCATCATCAATTATCGTGTGTAAACCTTCTTTACAAATTAATTCCATTGATACTCATTTCTACGTGATTGCCATTTTCTGTGAAATTATGGAATATTTCAATCATTTATCTGATAACTTCACCAATAACAAAAAATATAGTTTTAATTAAAATAATTCTTTTAATTTTTTTAAATATAGTTCTATTTGAGATATTCTAAATAATGTTAAGACATATATGTGATTAAGTAATAAATTAATTATTTCGTTAATTTACGAATAGTTTTAGTAATTATAAATTAATTATTGTAAATTATTTAATTTGTTAAGAAAAAAATACTGTAATAAGAGTGCTCACCGAAAAATAAGTTTATTTTGTTAAATATCGATTTTATTAGATAGCGACTGAGCCGAGTGATTTTCAGTATCTCTGCTGGGCTTACCCGTTATTCCTGCCGCCGTTCTTCATCTACGGCATCGCGGAGCCTTCGAGTTTCCTCCACGCGCGTCGTCCCATCCATCACATCTGGTCGCTGCTGCCCTTCATGTCGTTCTTTTCTTTCCTCTTTTGGCAGACGTTGGTCATGACTGTCGGCTGGCTCTACTGTCATTCGCAGCCTTGGTAATTAAGGGAACCAATAATAGTTATAGTGTTATAATATAAATATTTAGGAAAGTAGAAAACATTGAAAATCAATTATTGCAGGTTCACTCCGTTCGAGTTCATTCCTGGAGCGTTTCCCTCCGCACCGTCCTACGAAGAGACCACCATGTTCTTTCTTATGTGCATAGGAACCTTTGCTGGAGCACTGACTTTTGCACCGGGCCCGCCCTATAAAAAGCTGATATTTCAAAACAGTAAGTCATTTCATATATTCACTTTATTCAGAATTCCCTTCTGACGCGTTTCTTATTGGTGGATCCAAGAAGCTTGTTACATGCTCCCACCCAACATCGCCGATCCGTTTCCCTATACTGGCTTTACCTTTTCTGGCGGACATTCGGATCCATCACTAATGATTCTACAATTTTTGTAGAATTTTTCACGGGCTGGACAATTTTCGCCTTCGTGTTCCTCACTTGCGTGATGTTCGTCTCGGAGCCCAGCTTTGCCTGGTGGATGAACTTCAAAATAGCTCCCTATCCAGAGTACACGGCGGTCATCTACGTCCTGGGTTTGAGCGGAGGTGTTATCTGCTATTGCTGCGAGGTGAATAATTCAAGCAACGACACCCGTTCTTTTATATCGAAAACTTGTGTAATTTATTGATATTTGCAGCAATACCTAATCAAAGGATGGCTTCATCAATGGCTGTGGCCCAAGATCAATAAGCTCCGCCCACTGAGGCACGGATATCAAAGGATCGAGATGGAACTTAGGGCCAAACCGGAATGGCCGCAGCTCGGACAGGAGGAAGACGTTTCTATGCGTAACAATTCTTAACTCTTTAAATTCAACAGTTAAGAATTCACTAGAATAACATATCAATTGCAGTAGTAATAATAATATACAGGTTTGGAAGGATGAATGGATGGATGGATGAATAGATAGACAGATATATTAATATATTTAGATTGATATATAGACAGGTGGATAGATAGTCACTTAGATAGATAGACAGATGGATGAATGGATGGGTGGCTGGATATATTGGTGCAGTCTGAAGCAGAAAAAAGGTATTTTGCTGGGGAGAATTTGATTGCTTACTGCTCCTGCATTTTCAGAACTACAGCAACTCAAAAAGTACTTAATTTAGATCTAGCTGTACCTAATGCACTTATAAAGTTTCATTTTAATTGGTTTGTTAGTTTGGACAAAATAAAATCCTAAAAGTTGTAAATTATTATAATTCCCCACCATTTACGACCCCTTTTTTTGCTCTAAACTGTACATGGATGTGTAGATGAATAGACAGATATATCCTTAGGTAGGCAGGTAGGTAGATAGATAGGGAGATTGGTAGATTGATAGATCGATGGACTGGTGGATTAATGGGTGAACGGATTGGTAGATTGATATACTGATAGAGAGATACATTATAATTAAATAGATGGATTTGATGGACGGATGGATAGATAGACGAATGGATTTACAGGATGAACCTGAATACTTATTAAGAATCCCGAAAAAAGATACAAAATTTTATGTTACAGGCTCTTCAAACAGGCTGAAATCCGCCGACCGTGAATCGGACTGCACGTCAGCCGGTGTCAGCGACGCCCGGAGCAGTTTCCGCCGCAGCGTTCGCGACTTTCTGGTCAAGCCGTCCGCTCCCATGTCCCCGGGGAGAATGTCCTTCCGCACCTTCCGGGGTAGACAGGGCGGGTATACGATCAACGGCCCCAAGAGTTCATCCGGAAGCAATACGGATTCGATTCCTACGGCCCTCGTTAATCCGTTGAAGCGACAAACATCTTCCGACGTCAAAATTCCAATTGAACTGAGCGAATTCCAGATTCCTCCGCCGCCGGAAGAGGTCTTCCAGATGGATGAAGACATTCAAATGACGGCCCATCGGCCGCTGGATAATGATGAATGGAAGCCGGAAGAAAGAAACATTCGTGCAGATTCCAGCGATGATGACGAAGTCTTCCTTGGTAGCAGGAAAGGAAAACTGGAATTCCATGACGCTCAAGAAACGGTCGGTGATGCCGGCATCCAGCTGCTGGCCTATGTGCCCAAACGCAGGGAATCCGACGTGTCTCCTTCACGGCAACGACGGCAACTGAATGGAGGATTGAACTAAGCTAGCAAACACACAAATTCGACTTAGTAACACCTTGAATTTTCCCAGTTCGCTTCAGACAAGTTTTACACTGGATATAGCATTGCTAAATTACTATTTTTTAACCTAACTTACCATAAAAATGACAGCTTAAGTGGCTAATACATAAGCTGCTATTTACGGCAGGCGTAAAACCTTTCACTCGCAATTTATTTATTCCTTACAAGCAGTTTTCTTTGATTATAACGATTACATTAGTTGAATATTCAAGTTTCCTTCCAGATTAATTTCCCTGTGGATTCTATTCAGATAGATATTTCATTATTAATTTAACCCAGTCAGATTGAATCTTTTTCAGATGGATATTTTATATTTACAATGATATCGTTAAGTGTCTGCGATGCCATAGGTTTGTCCTCGATGTGTCAACATGGTCGCTTTTACATGGTAATCGTTTTTCTCCGTGTAAGAAAAGTAATTGTTAAGTGAATTACGACCTAATCAATGTACATAATTTTTTTTTGCAGAGTCAATTCAGTTAATTGCAAAAATTTCGAGCTGAATTTACCAAGTCATTTTTCCTTCACTCTCCCCTTATTTGCATAAACGCGAAAACAGAATCGTGCAGTTTGCCCTTTTCCAATGTTTATCGAAATGGGCCTTGTGAGTGATAGCGCACTGTGACTGATAACACAGTGGCCGCGTATTCGAAACCAAGACGCTGCGGACAGTTGTTTCTAGCGGGGCTGGACAGCGGTAATCAGTTCAAGGGGCGAGACTTCTAGAAGTTGCACGCGTTTCAAGCTAATAACTAAATCAGTTGTTTGTCTAATTAACCGTTTGATTACCGAGTGTTAAGCAAGATTTGTAGGAGGGACCATGGCCAGGGATCACTGGCTGGTCGAGAAGTTGAACCTCGGCGAGAAAGACGAACTGGAAATCCGCGGTTACCGGCCCAGTTATGTCAGATTCGCAGGAACGTCTCTTGCCATCCTGTTGACCGGAGGCGTGCTGCTACTCTTCCTGCTCTGGCGGAAGGATCTCAAATTGAAGCTGATGTACGAGCAGTGCGCTCTGAGTGATGCTACGAAAGTCCTGCTCAAGGTAAAGATTCTTAATTTATACGTTACGCGATGTTTTAACGCGATGATGTTAATGACGATTTGTTAATTAGTTTCCTAATAATAATATTCAGATGAAAACATTAAGTTTTACTTGGCTTGACGAGCGTTTTATAGGCTACCTGTGGGCGTAGCTTTTTGTTAAAATCATTTTTGTGTCATTCACTTATTGACCAATTGCTGATGTACACTGCCCGAAGATCTGGGCGGGAAGGCGTTTTGTCTTTTTTTTTGCTATGTAATAGTAATATCTCTGTAATGGCAATTGACAACTTTTCCATTTACTCAATTTACTACCGACTGAAGATTTTGGTATATCGAGCTGCTCTACACTGCCCGAAGATTGTGGGAGGGAAGGCGTTGTGTTGTCTAATGTATAATTTTATCTCTGTAATAGCAGCAACATTTTCGTTTGTTCATTTTACTGATAGATTAAACATGTTAGTGAATTTAGTGGTTATTACACTGCCCGAAGATCTGGGCGGATTCCGTGCTTGTATGTGAATTTTTTAATCCGCCGTTAATTATTTTTATTGAATTTTATTTTTATTGAAATCTTTGCATAGGATTCGTTTGGACTGTTTTACGAGGAGACGGTGCGGAGGAATCGTATCGCTGACGGTGAAGCCTCGCCCGACCGGTATTTCGTCAATAAGAAGCTCAAGTACATGTGGGATGGTAGCGTGATGCAGTTCGTCAAAATCAAGTATCTTCAAACACGCTGTTTTATTGAGATTTATATCAATATTTTAAACAGCAATATCAATGTTGATTGGAATAACATTAAATCAACTGTTAAATTATAAGGTAGTGCATATTTAAACACGATAAAGGTTACACGACAAGCAGCTAGAAAATAGTTGACCGCTCAGCCTCTAGATGCTGCTGTAATCGTAAAACAAGAAAATTTTTAAAAATGCTAAAAAATCATTATAATTAAATTGTCAAAAGGTCATGGAATGAATCAAATTCAATTTTATAATGTATTAATTGAGAAATATGATACATTTATGTGACCTTGGATTTCAGGTTAGAAAGAATTAAAAGCCAGTGGCTTCTTACTGCGTTTTATTTTCTCTCTCGTCCATTCTGGTAGCAATTAAATTTTAAAATTAATTAAATATAATATGAATCGAATCACTGTAAAAATATAGTAAGTTGTTAGGCACAAAATGTAATGCATCTAACGTCGTTGGCCTACCAAATATTGTTGCCTATATCTTGGTTGCAATGTTGTAATAATCAACTTAACTTTTACTTAATTGTAATCATATCCAATTCCGTCCGTCACGGCTTAT